>JAXGGA010005918.1:0-74066 GCA_038373865.1 Uloborus plumipes | reverse complement strand
TTTTTAAAATTTAGACCGGCCGACTAAAAATAAAAAAAAAAAAAACCGCCACAATTTGTAAAATTAGACCGGCTGTCCGGCCGACTAAAAAAAAAAGAACGCCACAAGTTTTAAAATTTAGACCGGCCAACCGGCCGACTAAAAATAAAAAAAACCGCCACAATTTGAAAAATTAGACCGGCCGTCCGGCCGACTAAAAAAAAAAAAAAAGAACGCCACAAATTTTAAAATTTAGACCGGCCGACTAAAAATAAAAAAAACCGCCACAATTTGTAAAATTAGACCGGCCGTCCGGCCGACTAAAAAAAAGAACGCCACAAGTTTTAAAATTTAGACCTTCCGACCGGTCGACTAAAAATAAAAAAAACCGCCACAATTTATTTAATTAGACCGGCCGTCCGGCCGACTAAAAAAAAAAAGAACGCCACAAATTTTAAAATTTAGACCGGCCGACTAAAAATAAAAAAAAAAAAAAAAACGCCACAATTCGTAAAATTAGACCGGCCGTCCGGCCGACTAAAAAAAAAGAACGCCACAAGTTTTAAAATTTAGACCGGCCAACCGGCCGACTAAGAATAAAAAAAACCGCCACAATTTGAAAAATTAGACCGGCCGACTAAAAAAAAAAAGAACGCCACAAGTTTTAAAATTTAGACCGGCCGACTAAAAATAAAAAAAAAAACCCGCCACAATTTGTAAAATTAGACCGGCCGTCCGGCCGACTAAAAGAAAAAAAGAACGCCACAAGTTTTAAAATTTAGACCGGCCGACTAAAAATAAAAAAAAAACCCGCCACAATTTAAAATTAGACCGGCCGTCCGGCCGACTAAAAAAAAAAAGAACGCCACAAGTTTTAAAATTTAGACCGGCCAACCGGCCGACTAAAACTAAAAAAAACCGCCACAATTTGAAAAATTAGACCGGCCGTCCGGCCGACTAAAAAAAAAAAAAAAGAACGCCACAAGTTTTAAAATTTAGACCTTCCGACCGGTCGACTAAAAATAAAAATAATCGCCACACTTTGTTTAATTAGACCGGCCGTCCGGCCGACTAAAAAAAAAAAAGAACGCCACAAGTTTTAAAATTTAGATAGGCCGACCGGCCGACTAAAAAAATTAAAAAAGAATAACAACGCCACAAGTTGTAAAATTTAGACCGGCCGAACCACAGGCGGCCCACCGGGAAAATGCCCGGCTGCCCGCCGGCCCCATCCGCCCCTGGTCTCCGGATACTTTTGGCCACCTACTTATAAGGTCTTTTTGGCCGAATGGGCGAAATGTGACTTCTATGCCAAATATAAATTTTTAAACAGTATACAATTTAACATTGAAAAATATGCTCGATTGTCCCCACACTATTTGTGAACACCCCCTCTCCATTTATGAATTGACTGCAAATGAATGAATTACAGCTCAATAGATGGCTGATATCTTTTTCAATTTTTACGATATTCAACTGGAACTTTTTTTATAAGATGCAGTATACAGCGGCTACAATATTTTTGTAGTTATAAATTTCTGTCTTTCGCGCATGCGCCGTGCAAAATTATTTCCTTTTAACGTTCATATCTCATCGGATTTTTAATATTTTTAAAAACCGTTTTAGTATGTTCTTTCTCTTGTATTTTGTCATCTTTCCTGAAGTTTTGATAAGGTTTGATCAAAAACTCTGCGTGTTATGAGCAAAAACCCTTCAAATAAAATTGCCGTTTAAAAAAAATGTTTCATATCTTCGGAAGTAAGAGTGGTACGTTCATTTGAATTTGTACAGTAATTGTACATAGTATGCTAATTAATTACTGAAATGCATAGCTTATTCCGAGCTATTTTCAAAGAGTTATGGTCAAAAAGCGGTTTTTCTTTCGACCCCCCTTTTTATCGTCCCCCAAATGCAAGGGTAATTTAATTTCAACTTGGAAATGTTCGGTGAAGCCTATATTTTGTATGACTAAAGTTAAAGAACAATTGATCACTTATTTCTCGAGTTATATCTAAAAATGTAAATTTTTGAAAGTGTCCGGATACTTTTGGCCACCTAGTGTATCCATTATCAAAAATATTTTTATTTTACACTAATTTTTTCCAATCATTCAGAAAATAACATTTGGCTGAAATTTCAATGCAACTGCAACAGATCAAGAAATTGTCCAAAAAATTTCCAATTTTTTATGTGCACTTTGTTTAACCGGTGATACATTTTCTACACTATTCATCAATAAAAATATGAAGGAAAGTTTTTCCATTTACTCTAATTTAAAAGGTGATTGTAATTAAAGTTCCACTTTCAAAATTCTTGATTTCAAAGTTGAACTGAATAATACTTCAAGAAGGAGGAAACTATGGCATAAGAAAAATGCTCCTATAATGCTGTGGTCACATCTTCTACTCTTGTCAAAGTGATTGATTTCCTCTTTCTTCCAAATTTCACTTTTAAAATTGAGTGAAATCTATCTCCTTGTCTGAATCATTTTGTTCAGATCCTTGGCAGACATCAGACTACAGCCTTTTTTGATACTCTTTAATGACTAAAGGTTCTTTAAAGCTGCTGAGGCACAGTCCCTGTTTTGTGAAATTGTATTTTTGCGCAGTCCCTATTTTTGTAAACTTCACAAGCAGAGTGTGATACCACCTCAAGAGACTGATAAACATGGAAACTTTTTCTTCCCCTTTTCCATACCAGTTCTTTTTTGTTCAAGTAGATTCACACTTCTGAATTCTCCGTGAACAGTGGAACCTTTTTTACAGCATTTTGAAAGTGGGACTTTTAATTATAACTGCCTGTAGTATGCTTCAGTGCAAAGTATACATTTATTTATTTTTTAAATTTTACAAAAGCTTGTGAAAATATGATTGGCAGTAAGTTAATATATGCATTTTGCTTTACTATGAACTTATACTGTGTAAAAATTTTTTTTCTGTTAACATCAATGTTCAATCCTTTCAGGAAGAAGAATTGAGTAAAATTAGAGACGAGTCCTCTAGTCTCGAAAATACTTTCCTACAACGCCTCGAAGTCGAAAGCCAGAAACTTACAGATGCTGAATATCAAATATCATATTACGAAGAACATTTGAGGCAGTTGACTTCTTCAATAGCAGATTTACGACACGAGAAAGAACAAGTAAAGTGTTTATGTATATAATATAGAGGTAATGAGACTAACTTGCCAACTATCCTGCTTTAGAGATCTCTCTGGCCTTCTGCTTCCATTGTAATTTCTCCTGCTTTTTGAGGAATCAAAAAAAAAAAAAAAAAATCATCAAACTTAAACTGTGTTGGGTACAATCAGAGGGCTTTTTAGTTTTGCGTTCAGCTTTGTTGGGAAGTTATAGCTAACATAATGACTGTCAAAGCAAAGGAATCCGATCTTTGTCCCAGGAAGAAAAAAAAAAAAAATGACTTCGGAAAATTTTTAAGTTAAAAAATATAAATGTTATATTGTGTTCATTAATTTTTCTATAATTTATGTGTAACAAACATCAAAATTGTCAGTTTTGAATTAGCAATTATCTGGTTCTTAAAATCTAAACACATATTTTCAGTCAAGAAAATACAACGAAACTTTGTTGGAAAAATAATCAAAATGACCAAGTCTATGATTGAAATGAAGGCTTAACAAAGCCAAGCACTGCGAATAGAGGTCTATTGTACTAAAAAAAAATCTATGATTAATCAGCAAATTAAATGAAATCTTTAATTAATAACAAGTATGCATGTGCGTTCAAAATGAATAATTTTATTTTTCAGAAAAGTTTTAGGTCTTTTTAACACCTTTTTCTTTTATATATAATTTAGTTAAGATTAATGTAAGTATAAAGTGTAATATTACTATATGCAGAATGAAGTGGAGTGTGATTACAATTTTTGAACATGGTTCAAAGTGGCCACTTCCTTTTTTGGGTTTACTGGCCACTATCAATTTACTTTAGTCTCAAGCTTTAATATAAACATATACAAATACAAATGCGACGACCAGCAGCAGGCTCTGGGCCCAACTGGGCTGGTCCTAGTCAAATTAAAGACCCCAATGAAGATCAATGGCCCTCTTAAAGCTATCTACTCCATTGTTCCTTACCACCTCTTCCGGTAAACTGTTCTAAATTCCCACTGCCCTGGTAAAGTAGTAATTTTTTCGAATTTCCAGGTTAGCCTGAGGTTTAAACAGCTTAAAACAATGACCCCTTGTCCTGCTTTCCGTGCAAAAATCCAACCCTGCTACATCATTCATTTTAATAAATTTAAATAACTGAATCATATCCCCTCTGGTTCTCCTTTGCTCAAGACTATACATATTAAGCATTTTAAGAAATAAGCATTCTAAGAATTCTAAGAATATATTTATGTATTAAGCATTCTAAGAATATATTTATGTATGCCAACACAAAATGCACATGTATTACGTAGATATGTATGTGTACGTTTTTTTACATTATCCTGATGTATTTTCATAGCTCGAGGATAAAGTTTCCATAAAGGATGAAAAGATAAGTAGCATGATGCTGGAGCATGAACTTGAATTGGATTCCCTTCGAAATCTGATGAAACAAAAGCTTCAAGATCAAGATGATAATGTTCTTAGCAAAACAGAAGTAAGGATCTGACTTTTTTTTTTTTTTTTGTCATGGAATCCCCAAACTCTGTTTTAAACAACCCTTAAAGCATATTTAATGCCAAAATATGTTAGCAGTTTTCCCTGAGGTAAAGATTATTATTTTTTTTTAGGAACTTGCAGAAGCAAAAGCTACTCTTAGCAGGTTGCTGCAGGAAAAAAGGGATCTTGAAGAAAGGCTCAAAGAAAATGATTTGGTTTCTGCTAATTTGATACACCAACAAGAACTTGATTTCTCTGAAAAATTAAAAGACATGAATGAATTGCAGGAAAAAGTTGTGAAGTAAGGGGGAAAAAAATTTTGTGTTGGGTAATATACATAATATAAGTAGTGATATGGGTGAGGTAAATGCTCAATTTGTAGGTAAATAAATACCTGATGGCCTGGGTAAATACCAAAAAAAAAATGTGTAAATTGAATGGATGATAAATTTTTATGAAATAATAGATAATGGATCATTCTTCAAAAAGTAACATTTCTGTCATATGCATTTTACAGTAAAAGCTTTAGAGAATAATTTGTTGAACAATATTTTCTAATTTCATCAAAAATATATCTATTTAAATCTTTCAACAATTTTGTATGATTTTTTTATTGTAATTTTTTTTTAAAACTTCAAAGCATGTGAATTCTCACCTCCGTAGCATGTCACACACATGGTGTTGTTCTTACTGTTGCTTAATTTGTTTAGTTTTCCAAAAGTTATTAATTAACTATTTATTTATTACTAGCGGTACCCGCACGGCTTTGCCCGTGGTATAAAATTAAAAGTTCATTTGTAAAATAATTGATATAGCTGAAAAAATGCTCTATTTTAGTTGTAATTCAACTATAATTCCTTCAAAGTATGATATAAAAATCTGGTATGGACCAAACGCTACTTAATTTTACGTGTAAATTTCTTAGAAGATGCCTTAAGTGCTAAAATAGTGCTTGGAGTGAGCAAGATAACAGTTCAAACATTTATATCCCTAGTTTGCCATGAAACAATGCAAAAATAATGTTTTACAATGATTAATCTCCTAAATATCGCCGATTTTAACATCATTCAGTGGATTTTTCGCAAAATATTGCCAATAGCGCCAAATTGAGTCCAAATAAAAAAAAGAAAACAATTTTTTTCGCTAACTTGGCGATATGTCGCCAAATTGGCAGCAAATACTTGACGACCAAAAGCTTGGCGATATATTGCCAAGTGGTCGCGCCAATTCATATCACTTTTGTCTGCATTGAAATAAACACTGATTTACTCCATAAAAGAGGTAAAACACCCCCTTGGAACATTCGAATGCAACCCCAAGGGGAGATGCACAAAAATAAGCTAAAAGAGAAAATAAGAACAATTTCGTTGCTCACAGAAACCAACAGAAATCTTACCAAAGTTTAAAAGAAGGAGAAAGTTTTCTTTCCTAGCTTTAAAAACAAAACAATACATTTTCCGAAATGAAACACTTTAAAAAGAACGATGCAATAACGCAATTGATACGATATTCGGTTAATCTGTGCTTTAGGTACCCTTTTCTCGCTAAATGGGCGATAGGCGCGCCAAGCGTGGTAACCCTGGCTATTTTGCGTAGTTTCTCTCAAAGCTTTCACCTCCGCGAGACACGCAAAAACGCGCCAAGTAAGGTCCCAAAGCATTTTCACGGGGAAAAAGACAGGGTTGCCAGAGAATTGAAACAAAAGAATACTATGCCTCCTTTAAAAAAAATATTACAAAATACTACTGTTTCCAAACGTTACCAAAATCAATGTTGCTAAAATGCGAAATCTATGAAAAAAAAAAAAAAAATCCGCCAAATCTTTTAATTAAGTCATTAGAATATTGGAAACAGGGTTGCCGGAAAAATACTACGCTCCTTATTTGGGCCGAGAAAATATTACCGTAGTATCAAAAATACTACGTCTGGCAACGCTGGAAAAAGAACGAAACAAAAATAGGTATGAACACGTAACCATGGTAACAACATGAAAAGTTGATTTCCGTTGATAAAATAATTCATTTCATGTCTCTTTTCAAACAAATTTTATTCTCGAGCCGAAACCTTTTAGAATCGTTTGGCTTGCTTTACTGAAGGTAAGCCTTGAATTCCGGGAGTCTAAAAACAATTGTTACAGCTATCCTGATGATCGTAGAAACTTCGAAAAAACTTCATTTTGTGCAGAAAATTTCAAGCTTTCGAATGACATAAGACTTGAAAATGTGTATGAAATATTTCTTCCCTATTTTATCTAATTTCCGCTAAGAATTCGAATAGAAAAAGAACGAAATGGAATTTTCGAAAAATCGCTTCGAGGTGCAAAACTACATGCTACAAACTAATTTTGTGCCAAATGGCATGAAAATCGAACGAATGGTTTTGGCGCTACGTGCGTAACAGACAGACAGACAGAAAGAAGGACAGACAGACCCACCTTCAGCTTTATTATTAGTAGAGATTTCTCCCACAAATGTCTCAAGTAATAAATGTTTAAGTATCTTAAAACTTTTTACATTGTGATTTAGATTGTTTTCATTGGATATTAAAGTACACTGTGCAATAAAATCTCCCCTCCATTACTTAAACATAAAATGCAATTTTTCATTGACTGGCATCATACTTTATTTCCCAAGATACAAGTCAACCATCCTATTTATGTTCAGCTACAAAGAAGTTGTGAGATTTTAGTTAGGAAACAAGATGACAGACTTTGTTTTGAGTTCCAAGTGTAGTTATTAGGAAATCTCGCCTCCATGAGCTTGAATTTCAGCCATGGAAATTAATCTAAAAATAGAAGTTTTTATATTTTTACTACTAAGCATGTGAGGATTGGAGCAAAAAAAAAAATCTTTTTCTAAAAAATACATTAGGTTATTTTTTATTAAGAGTTCCTCACCTCTCTGATAATCCTTGTCAATGTCATTGTTATGAAGGTGAGAATAAGTAACAGAGGTGACGTTTCATTAATTTTAGACGTCTACCACGTAATAAATTATCAATATATTCTCAAGTTTACTAGTCTAGGAAGCTGATTAAACAATTTACAATTTAATTTATGGCACTTATTATTACTTTTCTTATTATACCACTTGTGTGATTATGGTTAATTTTCAGGGCGAGGACTCAGTCACCTTTCTCACCTTTAGTCACCTTTTGAAATTTTGGTCACTTTTTGTCACCTGTTGGAATTTTTGTCACTTTTTTAAACCTTTCTTGAAATGTGTTTTAGAAAAGTCTAGTTTTTATAAATAAAATTTTTATTTTGAATATTCTTTTCCTAACCTGAAAATAAATAGAATTTTGAAGGGAAAAAAAAAAGCAAAAATCTCATTCAACCATTAAAAAATAGTGTTTCTTTCAACTGTAGCTCATTCACGAAACAAAGCCTTTAGATGCCCCTGTTTAAAAATTGCGAAAAGAAACAAAAACCAGGTCCACCTGTTCCAAGGATACTTGGCAGTTCTTTTTTTCTTTTTGTTCTTGAAACGAAATTCGGTTGATGATTTGCATAGAGATGGGACTTTCACTCATTCTCTATTGTCAATACTTTTTAATGAACATTTATGCTTTGTATTTACAGAGAAACAAGAAAAAGAATGCGATGATTTTGCAATGAGCTAAAAATTAAAAGATGAACAGAATAAAATATGTTCATTGAATAATCGTCATTATCTTCACTTCATAATTTCTGGTGTTAATATAATTGATTTTAAAGAAAAATCTTTGAACATAACTAGAGGTGATTGTGTTCTGGTATTTTACCGCATTTCCGATATTTCCACGATCGATTCTGGTATTTTCATGTCTGAAAATACCGGAAGTATATTTTTAATTATGCTTTTATCTTCTCACCTCCGGAATTTTTTTGCTTTTTCGAATTTTCGATGATTATACCGATCATTATTAATAATATTCATCGAATAGAAATGTTAAGCTGCCATTCTAATTGTTTTTTTGCTTTAATAACTTATTTTATTTGCTTTTTTTTTTATGCCTTCATTTAAAAAAATGCAATGGATTTGCATCTGATATGAGAATCGAATTTTTCTCCTTTTTCTTGCTTATTACCCTTAGAAGACAAATAAAAAATAAATGCAAAATATTAAAATTAAAAAAACATAAATTTAAAATTTTCGAGCGAAATTCTGCCTCTTTTATGAAAAGTTTAAATTTGAAGATTTGATAAAATTTTATTTTGCTTCAATTATGTGGATAGTAAAAATAATATGTTTATCGTAGAGCTTTTAATTATAAATTTTAAGTAAGTATATTTGAATTCTTTTATATGCCACTTCCATACTTTTAATGCCTTAATTTTGAAATTGGCATGTCTTTGCTTCTGCTGTAAGATTCATACTTCGTAATTTTGATGCTTGCTATTCCTTGTTGAAAGGCAAACAAATGAAATTTTTAAAATTTTTCTTTAAAATATTTTTTTGGAGATAATTTGTTCAGCACCAGCTCAAAAGTAACTTTATTACTCCTGTTAAAATGTTAATCAAACGCATGTACAATATTTGCACTAAAAATGGATTGAAATTATTTGAATACATGAAATGTAATAGTTTAGGAAAGGAAATTAATTATTATATATGTATAGTCATAAAATTAGGTGAGCTAAAAAAATAGGGCCTTGTTTTAACCCCCCCCCCCCCCCCAACACATTTTCTCTTTAAAACTTTCAGGTATTTTTTTTTATGAACTCACAATCACCCCTGATCATTACATAGAGTTTACCCTGAAAGTTTTTTGGAAATATGTCCTAAAATGATTTATTTTGTTACCTTCAGCCCTATCATGTTTAGAATTTAAGTCTTTAAAAATAGTATGTAAGCTATTTTGGTAAAAGTCAGAAAAAATGATAATCGTTTTCTGTTTTTTGATTTCTTTACAAATTACTTTTAGTCACCTTTTAGTTACTTTTTTGTCACCTCTTAGTCACCTTTGTTTTAAAATTTGTCACCTTTCTCACCTTTTTCAAAGACCATCAGCAGTCCTCGCCCTGAATTTTATATTTTTGTTTATCAATTTATCAGTAAAATAAATGGACTTTTGGATAAGTAACAGTGTCATGTGAAAATGGAAAAAGCAGGAAACATAAGGTTTTGAAAAAAAGATTTTTTTTTTAACTCAAAATTTATTCATTCTGGAGAATGACCCATTTGTATAATGCAGATTTCAGAATATTTTTTGTTAGAAGATTTGATGAAATTATTAAAAATAAATTGTGGATTAAAAACCTTAATTTACAATGTGATAGCTGGAGAAATATGAAAATTGTATCAATAATAAATTTCATGGTCTTAAAATCCCAATCTCCAACTGTCATATTAAATATAAATATAGTATTAGGCATGTTGGTTAGAATAAATTTAGAAGAATATGAAAGATCTTGACCTTCTTTTGGTCTTGATCAAAAAACTGAGCGCTCTTCAAGGCCACACCCAACTGATTGAGCCAGGTGTGTAGTCGTAGGTACGCGGGACCCTAGAGTGAAATGAATTGAAATGTTTTGTGTTGAATAGTACAGAATGTTTTCTTTGTGTTTTTGATTCAATTTAATGTTTTTTTTTCCTTATTATTTTGGGGAATAAGATTTTTTTAAATTTTATTTTATTATGCATTTATAAATTGCAATCTTAGTTTACCCCTTACATATTTCTGATAAACTTTTACAGGTTACAGGAAACTCAAAACTCGTGTAAAACTGCTGCCGAAGTAGATGTTTTGTGCAAAGATTATGAAAAACAGATTGACCAGTTAAAAGTATGCTATTAATGATTCAAATAATTGTTTTCTTACTTATTACATCCAAATAAAGGAAAAATAAAAGTAACAATATTCATACCAAGATTTGACCAGTTGTTATAAACATTTGCTATCAATTTCAACGTTGGTTTTTTCCGAATATTTTTGAGTAAGATTTTTTGTAAAGCATTTTGTATTATCTGCATTGAAATCATTTAATGTCTTAATTTTTGTAAGATTTGTTATCAGAATCCAAAGACGCAGCTGTTAGAAACCCAAAATAGTCTAGCAACCACAAAAGCAGAAATGGAAGAAAGTAAAAAGCAAGAGATCCAAGCATTAGAGGAAAAGCATAAAAATGAAATTCAGTCTCTACTTTCTCGTTATAAATTAGCAGTTAGTACAACATCAATCGATCGAGTGCCATCTAGTATCAATATTGAGAATCTTGACCAAGAGGTGAGGATCTTATTTTTTGATATACTGAAATGTAGTCCAGCGGCAGGGTATCCATCAATTGAGATCGACCGGTCGATCTCAAACTCATTTTGAGTTAACCATAGGAATATTTTGAGCTTGCTTTCTGATCTGAGAATAATTAATAAACGTTAATTTCTGAAGCAAAATTAGGTTTAACATCTAAATCAGCGGTAGGCAACCCGTCGATCTCGAACCCATTTTTATTTGAGCTGCAATATTTTGAACCTTTCTGTCTCTTTGAATAAAATTAATAAACATTAATTTCAGGAGCAAAATTTGGTTGAGCGTCTTAATCAAAGTTATTTAAACAGTTTCAAAACATTTTATCGTCACTGAAATGTTTTATATTTTTTTTTTATCAAATATAAAAAGGCAATATTCTTGTGTCTAAAATATTTTGAAGTGAGTTAACATACCATTATTTTACCCATTTTCAATGCTTTTAATTAATTAAAATTGAGTCTTAAGCCTATTTTGATAAGAGCAAACCCTCAAGTTAAAGTCAGCATAGTCTCTACTTATCTGTGTGTCCAACACATTTGTGTAAGTCTAGAGTGAATGTATGATGCCCCCCCCCCCCAGGTCAATCTTATACTCACACCAAACTTGGAAAATAGATCTTTAGGCAATTTAGGTTGCCGACCGCTGGTCTAAATAAAAAATTATTTAAAACATTTCCTATCTTTTTATGGTCACTGAAATTTTTTACTGTAGACATTTCAAATTTAACAAAATTACGTACCTGAATCAACAAATTGGAAGATTAATTAAACATACATATCCATTACTAAAAGAAATTTACAAAAAATTGCCTTTTTTGCTGAAAACAAACTCACAATTAAACATCTTAAAAAACCTTGTCATTAGGCCATTTTATACTAGCCACTTGTTTTGTTAATGTGAGTCATGCATTTGGACCAGATACTTGAAACGAATAACATGCTCTTTTGGAAGGCATCGTGATACAGCTACTAAAATAACTATAAACTACTAATTAGTAAGCAGTTGTAATTACCTTATGATCCATAACATAATGGAAAAGATCTAAAATAAAATGTAAAACTGACGAACATTGATAAAAAACAATGGAGTATAATGAGGCCTACGGTCAATTTTGGTAGGCCTTATTACCTGCATGTATTGTGTATAAAGAAAAACAAAAATTCCAGTAACCGGTTCTTAAGATATTATTCAGACATAAAATATCGAAAGAGGCATTAGCAATGTGAAATTATGGCGTAAAATTAGATATAAAAGTGTAACATTATAAATACTACTTAGGATTCAGTTGGACGATTTTTTATTATTCGTGCTGAACAGCCGCTCTGCGAAAACAAGACAATCCTCACTCATCTAAACAAGTGAGATACTTTTTGCAATTAGTTTGAAGCATCATCATTGAGTGTAACGTATGAGAGCATTCTTGAGCGGCTACAACCATTTTAAAATGTATTTTGGTCACCTAGTTCTTATTAGCCGACAGGCCTTAAACCCGCACCTACCTTACAACTTTTGCTGTGTTTGCATATTGCAAACTTTTTCTCATTTATAGTTCATCCATATGCAAAACATTTGGCTATAAGGTACTATTTTTAAATCTCCTTTACATTTTTCAGCACGTTATTCAAGCTTAAAAAAAGAAATTAAAAAATAAAAAGACAGCTATAATAAAATTTAAATTTTTATTTGCTCCCTTTATTTTCTCTATAAATGGTAAAGGTATGTATTTTAATTTTCAAAATCTTGAAAAATATCTATGAGTTTTTAATTTTTTAAGTTAATTTATTATTATTTTTTTTATCAATAAAAAGTTTTTAAAGTAAAAAACAATGTAACATGTTAAATACTTCTTGAGGCTTTCAATGCCGGCGTCAATATGGAGAGGTATTTCCGGGGTTATAGGCCGTGGTCGATGAGAAACATAAATTTCAAATGTTTCGTCGGACACTGCGGTCGACATCATCAGTGAGTAGTTTTGGTGAGACTGATTAGCTAGCTTCAGCCGCTCTAGTATTTAAGTAGAGCAGCAGTCTACTGTGTCCGACGAAACGTTTGAAATTTATGTTTCTCATAGACCACGGTCTTTAAGCCGGGAAATACCTCTCCATAATGTAACATGTTTTTTTACTAAAACATTGGCTTACAGTTGACTTGGTATACATGATAAAGTATAGTAATTATTGTGCAATATTTTATGCAAGGCTGACTGATTTAACCTTATTTAAAGTGAATAAAATGTGAGCATCACACCACAGGCAATATGTTTAGTTTTATGGTAACTACTTAAACTTTTTAGACTCTCCTGATTTTCTTCAGAAGTCTGCGGAATTCTTATGCTCAGCCCTGTACATGTATTATACTTGTTTTGTTTAACTGTATGGTTTTGTTAGTTATTTATTTGTGAGTTATGCATTTGTTTACATGTTTATGTGTTTTGTTTAAGCAGTTTGTGTCTTGAGAACAAATCCTTTCTGTGTTTTGCTTTAAACCATATTTAGGACTAATTAAAATTTAACTCACACGAAACTTATTAAAATTTTTAGTAATAAATTGAACTCATTGAAGAAAAACTTAGGCTGATTATCAAAACAGAAGGTGTTAAGAAAATTACTTTTGAATAAATAAATAAATCTGAGCCAAGTAAAGATAAAAACAAATATCAATTTCTTTGGGAATTGGGTATTTGTTTGCAATTTTCATTTGCTTTGTTTAAGCGTTGAATAGTGTCTTGAGAACAAGTCTTTTTTGTATTTTGTTTTTGAGTAATTTTAGTGTTAGTTAAAATTAACACTCACATGAAAATTATGCAGATTTATTTGTAATAAATTTACACTCATGAAATCAAAATTTAGGCCGTTATTGGAACAGAAGATGTTAAGAAAATTATTTCTGAAGAAAGAATTAAATGGGAGTCAGAAAAAGAGAAAAAAATAGCTAGTATTCGGACAGAATTTGAAGAAAGTCTGGAAAAGTTAAGAGCTCGTTATACAGCTGAAAATCAGGTAAGAAATAGATGCCCATTTATTAGTTCCTGACTATATGATGAAACCCAGTTTCTTGTTTTTAAGTCTTATCTGGTCTGCAGTTCTTTTATAAGTTGCAGTCTATAATAATTTGTATACACATACAAAAAAATATACATTGAAAAGGAAAAAAAGGAATAGATTAGAAAATCTATGTTAAAGCATAGTGAAATGCAAGTGGGAGGAGAAAAAGTGAGGCATTTAATATTGTTGAATGAAGCTTGAAAAAAATACTAAACCATTGTGGTATTCTGAAAGCTTGATTTCTCTAAAATAACACTTAAAGAATTAGAAGAGTGGAAATTAATAACTTATTTCGACTTTTAACAGCAAGCCAGCTTGTGTGAAGTGAGCAGGTTGTACTATTATCAGTAGGCAGTTCTCTACCCACAAGGCAAAATTAGAATTTTCGCAAAATTAATTTGTGACGAGGCTACTTCCAATTAAAATTAATTACAATTTTAACAAAATAAGAAAAGCAATTAGTAGAATGTTATTTAAACCTTGAAGAAAGTTTTGCAAAGTAAGATTTTCCATAAAAATAATATGTAAGAATAATTTTTTTGAACAAATTGCCAAAATAGTGTTAGTTGAAGCTAATGTAAAGTTATTAAAAAAAAAAAAAAATGTAGTTTTAAATATTTGGTTTGTATTCACACAATAACCTACAGGCTGTGAGGACTGCTTTGAGTGCATTGTTATTTGACAATCTTAATCTATCTTTTTAATCTATCTGTGATTTAAAATTTACTCCTAGATGGCTAAAGATCCTTGATAATGAGGTTAATTACACTGTTGATTTGAATGAAAAAAAAAAAAAAGCATTACTTCCCAATCCCCCTGATAAATAAAGTAATAATAAAAATCGCAATATTCATCGTAATTTAAAAAAAATTACCACAAAAAAAACAACATGTTCAACATGTGCTTGTTGCTTTTAGATGTGCATTTTAGCATTGTCTATTTTTATAATTATTTATAGTGTTCGTTTCAATGTTATTTTTATGCTCTACTTTATAATTTAGTACATTTTGCTTGCCAGGCACTAAGGAAGGAAGCTGTTGCCTCCGAAACATGTTTCCCCTTTTTAATCTTTAAATCTTATTTGTGCTTTTATACGTTGTATCTCATTTTCCCTAATTTACGCAAAAAGCTATCACTTTTTAATTAATTTTTAATATTGAGCAGGTTTGATTTTACCCTGTGAAATTTGGATTAAACCTATGTAAAATTCAATACTCTAGATTCAATCTTAAAATCAACATATGGCTGAACGTTATGGTTTCCTTTCAATGTATCCAGTCTTGTTGAAAATCAGAAGTACATTTAAGAATTTGTCCCAATTTAACTTTTGTTAAATCCAAAGCTTTTTTCCCTCCTTGTTTCTTTTTTCTTTCTGTTTTCACCATCAAATTAAAAATAATTAACATTTAGGAATATAATATTTTTGATAAGGTTTCATGTTTTAAAAGTGTAACATTCAAAAATTTTTTGTATATTTGATTTTGGGTGTTTGCCTGTTTTGAACTATTAAACTAAAGCAAATTCTATAGAAGTCTATTTCTTTTCTTTCTCTTATACCTTTTATTGTATAGGGTGTTCTATTTGACTTGCTAGACCCTTATTTTACAATTGTTTGTTCTAGATACATACCACCAGTTGCAAAAATGCTCAAAAGTAATTACAGAGATAAGCCTTGTAAAAGTTTGGAGCGGAAAAAAAATGAAAAATATATAATCTAACTTTTCATATGGACATAAGCTCCCCTAACTGATATTTAGGAAAAAAACTCTATTGCAAAATAATTTCAACATAAGAATTTGAAAAAGATTCACAATTAAAGAGATATTTGAGTTCAAAGTTTTATGAGTCCATACGGAAAATGAAATCAGAACATATCGTCCCTTCACTAGAATGACAACTGGTCATTCTACTGAAGCTGCTACACTAATGTTAGCATCTATGGCAGGGATTCAAGTGAAACAGCACTGCGATCGCTTCGAATTCCAATCGCTACTAGAAATGAATTACATTATCATCAACTTAACTTGGCATGACGTCACTACGGGTGGAGCCAATAAGAGCTCACAAGCACTCAGCGATCTCCTCTTATTCGCCAAGTAGACTGTGACATTTTATCTAGCTCGTTTTTCATAGGCAAACGTCACGCTGACGTCACGATGTTTTTATCAAAAAAAATTCTAATGTAATTCATTTCCAGTCGCGATTGTAATTTGCGATTGCCTGTTTCACTTGAATCCCTGCCTATATTTCTCCTTCCCCGTAAAACATACTATTGATGGCGGGTGTAAAGCGGTGTCAGTCACAAAACGCTGCGTTTCATATCTCTGTGAATATTGATTGTACTAATGTCAAACTTTTTGTGTTCACATTGTTTTTTTTATGCTCTTGATTTCCCTAAATGTAAGTTAAGAGATCTAGGATCTGTATAAAAAGTTACATTTGGTTTTTTGAATATTTTTTTTTTCCTCTTTTAACTTTCAACATCTAAAATCTGGAGTTCATTTTGATCATTTTTACAATTGCAAGTAAGCATTTAGGGAAAACAGTTGTGAAAATAGAGGTCTTGTTAAAAGGCAACATCCTTTATAACTGTAACTGTGATTGTTCCATGACTAAATGTTATTACTACCCTGTGTTGCTTATAATATTTTTGTTAAGATCATACAGTTTGTATCACATGTGCTTTGCTGTTCTTGAAAATTGTTTCAGTCGTATGCTCTCTTTAAAACATTTCTTACAAAATCTTTTATTTCATACGAACTATATTGTTGAAACTTTCATTGATAGCTTTAAAGTTTTATTAATCTTGAAATTTCACACACGCACACGAGTATATATCTATATACATAAAAGACTACTTTTGAAAACGTATGTCCGGGGTAATCTTCCAAACTACTGGACCGATTTTAACCATTTTTTCACCGTAGATAGCTACAGTAACAGGGAGCAGGATAAGCTATAATTTATTTCTAAAAAGCTTAGTTTAAAAAAGTTATTATGGAAAACAGTTAATTTTATGTCATTTCCCCATTAAATGATTAAATTTTCAACCCATTGTTGCAAAAATTTGGTGCCATGCAGCAACAATATTGATTGTAATCATATTGAAAATTTTGAACCAAGGCTTCTCTGGAGTAAGTATGGAATTTATTGCCTTCTAAGGATTTTTATATTTGTCTGAGCCAACAATCGCTAACGGGTGAAATAAAAAAAAAAAAATGATTTTGGCAATAGTTAGAGAATAGAAAGTGTTTATAGCAACGCCTCCTAAATACTAAATGCCTGTAACTTTCTGGCTTTTAGCACAGAGCAAAATTTCATCCTTGGTTCACGATACACTGCCATCTACCAGAGTTCTTCGAGAAAGAGAAATTAATGATTGGTTCATTTCTAAATTTAAATTTAAAAATCAACCAATCAAAAAATTTATTTCGAATATTGTTTGGATCCATCGCCAGTAGCTGCAAAATGCCCTTGGTTCACAAAACACTGCCATCTACCGGAGTTCTTCAAAAAATTAACGATTGGCTCATTTCTGAATTCAAATTAAAAAATTAACCAATGAAAAAAACAACGACATTATCGGATTGCCGCAAGGTGGCGTTTAAAGTTGAACCCATCTCGACGGTAGCGAAGCAAATATTATAGGCATTTAGCATTTAAGAGGCGTTGGTTTATAGTCAAAAAAATTTCTAAATTAGGTACATAAGATGTTTTCAACTCACCAATGTTGTTACGAGGATAGAAACTAATAATGGAACTTATTTAACGAGCTATATTTGGAAAAGGTTAATTTCAGTGCGATTGATACTGTAAATATATATTTATTTTAATATACCAAGCTTATAATATTTCCTATTTACTCAAACATTATTTGTAGCTTGCTATTTTTTTTTTAGCTGGCATTATTTTTTTTATAGTTTATCCATAACATAGCCATTGTCTACAGAAGTAGCCATTATGTTTATAGATATGCACTTTAGTGTTGGGAAATTTATGAATGAGTTTCACTAAACCACCCTACACCCACAGAAACCCGGACAGGGCCGGGTACCCGGCTAGTATATATATATATATATACAGGGTGTCCACTCCAATCGTGGACCAATAGCTAATTTCTAAACTGTTAGAGATAAGCATAAAGTTTATTTAGGAAAAAATCTCCAAATTATGAAAGGAATTTTGGGTCTATTCAATGTTTTTCAAAAAATCAAATTTTGAAAGAGTTACGAAATTTAAATTTTTATACAGCCCCCCAGTCCTATCAGTCATATTTAGTAAAACATTCTTGACACTGTAACGTTTAAAACTAAAAAAAAATCACTCTTCTACCACAAAAATTGACCGAGTTATGACGTTTTGAAAAATCAAGATTTTGAAGGATTTCGCATACGGTCCCTTAAGCGATCGCTCGATGACGTCATGAAATAATGCAAAATCTTGATTTTTCAAAACGTCATAACTCGGTCAATTTTTGTGGTAGCGGAGTGATTTTTTTTTAGTTTTGAACGTTACAGTGTCAAGAATGTTTTACTAAATATGATTGATAGGACTGGGGGGCTGTATAAAAATTTAAATTTCGTAACTCTTTCAAAATTTGATTTTTTGAAAAACATTGAATAGACCCAAAATTCCTTTCATAATTTAGAGATTTTTTCCTAAATCAACTCTATGCTTATCTCTAACGGTTTAGAAATTAGCTATTGGTCCACGATTGGAGTGGACACCCTGTATATATATATATATATATATATATATATTATTAATTGTAAATCACATGTTTTTCTGTTTTTCTCATCTCTTCAATCAGGTTTCCTTTAACAAGGCCATTAATAGGCTTACGAAAGAAAAAGATGCTGTGATTGAAGAACTGAGGTCTAGAATTTCAATATTGGAAGCAAAAAATGGTGCCATAAAAGGTCAATAAAATTTCTAAATTTAGTGATTTGTTTACTTCTTTAAAAAATTATTTTTGCAAAAGGTAATTTAAATGTAGGTATCGAGCCTACGTGTTCAGTATTTTTTCATTTGAATAGGAAAGCAAAAGAGTTTATTAATTGTGTTTTTATAATTATTATTTTTTAAAATTGTTACAGAGTAATAGTTATGGGTTTCTTAAAGTGTATTGAGCTGCCCCCCTCCTTCCCCTCAGTGTAACAATTTGAGCTTTGCATTTTATGCTTTTTTTTTTGTGTCAGATCTTTTTTGTTTTAAGTTGTAGAGTTCTTGCAGATGTGCAGGGCGAGGACTCGGTCACCTTTCTCACCTTTAGTCACCTTTTGAAATTTTGGTCACTTTTTGTCACCTTTTGGAATTTTAGTCACCTTTTCAAACCTTTCTTGAAATGTGTTTTAGAAAAATCAATTTTTTATTCATAAAATTTTTGAAAAGTATGAATATTTTTTTCTTACTTGAAAGTAAATGGAATTTAGAAAAAAAAAAAAAAAAAAAGCAAAAAACTGTCATTCAACCATTAAAAAAAGTGTTTCAACTGTGGCTCATTCACAAAACAAAACCTTTCAGAAGAAACTGTTTAAAAGTTTCAAGAGGAAACAAAAAAACAGGTGCACCTGTTCCAAGGATATTTGGCAGGTTTTTTTTTTTTTTTTTTTTTGTTCTTGAAACAAAATTCTGTTGGTGATTTGCATAGAGATGGAGGAAAAACAGGGTCAAAGTTCTTATCTTTACTGTTATGTTCTTATCTCTTTTCTGCTATACCCCCCATCTTCCCAAAAGATAAAACTGGCTGCTGTTTTCACCCCTTTTCAAATTTAGTTTCATGTTCTAACAAATGCTTTTTCTATGCCATACCACAAGTCTCTTTGACCTTGAAGCATGTGTGTAAGCATAGCCATAATTGGAAAAATACCCTTTAATTTGCAGAAAAAATTTAATGCAAAAAAGAAAATATCAGGAAGAAAGTTAAGTTATTTGGGAAACATCTTTTTTTCTTTTAATTTACAGATTTTTTTTCTCATTTTCAGAAGTGATTTATTACTATGTGCTTTTTACATTTAATATTGCTGTTTTTTTTTTACAAATATTGATAGTCTATGTGATATTATTACGTTTATTTCAAGTTGTTATTTTCAAACTTTGGAGATTCTTATTGTTTTTCATAATGTAAAACTTTTTTGCACAATTTTGACTCCTGCTAAGATAATTTTATTATTTAAGATTCACTGATGATCCCGAATAATATATTTCAGTTTCTGATGGTACTGAGTATCAAATATGTTCACAATGTTAGAGGTAGGTTTAAGGGTACCAGTTTTTTAATGTCTTGACCTCTTATGTATGCTCCCCCTCCACATTACAAATCTGCATTTACACAAATCTGCATACTATTTTTATTACTATTCTTTATAGCTCTCTCAGTTAAAAAAAATAATGTCAAGTTTCAAAATTTCAATAAAATCGTTGCTAAGCAATCTTGCTAAGTGATAGC
Source organism: Uloborus plumipes (assembly GCA_038373865.1). Taxonomy (NCBI): domain Eukaryota; kingdom Metazoa; phylum Arthropoda; class Arachnida; order Araneae; family Uloboridae; genus Uloborus; species Uloborus plumipes. The sequence goes on along the minus strand of JAXGGA010005918.1, from coordinate 53,753 downwards.
TCGCTGTGACATATGAGTTGACGAACCATTGCTTTGCCTTCCACGACTGGTAGAAATTCAGAAATGAACCGCCAATATTGGAAATCGCTTTTTAAGGAAATAAATGAATATTTTCTGTTGGTGATTTCTTTATATTTCGCTCTGCAGAAAATTTAGCAATTTTTTTTTTTTTTTGTGAATTTTAAAATTCTCTAATGTTTGAGTTAAATTTTTAAAACTATTATTGCGTGTCATGCGTAAGGTTTCAATTTTTCTGTATCCTGTGAATATTTTACATTTTTTTAAAAGTTTTTTTGTAATAACATTAGTTATTATGATTTTTTAATAACTTCATTTAAAATTACTTTTTGTTGCTCTCACAGCAAAAATAAATTACTAATGCATTGGAAAGAAATTTTTTATAAGTTTAACATGTATTTTTGCTGATGTATGTAAGGATTTGGAAAAATCAAAAAGAAAAAAAACACAGTGCTCACAAGACTTAAAATATGATATAAAAGTTTTTCACTCTTCAGTATTGGACATATGCCGCTGTATATTTTCAGAACCCCCCCCCAAGCAAAAGACATTACACTTTTATTCATATGAAATAATATCTTCAGTTTTATACTTCAATATTATTTTATTTTCACCTTGTAAGTTATCATTTTGCTTCAATTAAAGTTTCTGATTTTTCAAATTTTATTTTCTCACTCATTCTGTATTGTCAATACTTTTTAGCAAACATTTATGCTTTATATTTACCAAGAAACAAGAAAAAGAATGCTGATAATTTTGCAATGAGCTATTAAAAATATGAAAAAAAAAAAAAAAAAAATGTTCATTAAATACATTGCCATTATCTTTACTTCATAATTTCAGGTGTTAATTTAATTGATTTTAAAGAAACATCTTTGAACATAACATAGAGTTTACACTGAAAGTTTTTTAAAAATATGTCCTAAAACAGTTTATTTTGTTACTTCCAGCCCTATCATATTCATTGTTAGAATCTAAGTCTTTTAAAATAGTATGTAGAGGCTATTTCATGGTGAAAGTCAGAAAAAAAGATAACCGTTTTCTTCTTTTTGAATTCTTAACAAATTACTTTTGATCACCTTTTAGTTACTTTTTTGTCACTTTTTAGTCACCTTTGTTTTAAAATTTGTCACCTTTCTCACCTTTTTCTAAGACCATCAGCAGTCCTCGCCCTGGATGTGTATGTTTCTGCTGGTATTCTCAGTTTTAGAGCTTGATTATGCCACCTTGTGGTCATTCAAAAAATTTGTCAGAGACAAAAAATTTGAATTTTACAGAGGCAAGGTAGATGTTGCATTGGACAGGCTATATCTTATGTAGGTCGCTCGGTCTTGGTTTTACCTCTTTTCTTAGCTAGATACTGAAATGTCTCTTATAGTTTATTAGAGTTGTGAATTCAGATTGCATATTCATTTATCTTTAGAGGTAATCAAATGTATAGGTACAAAAACTTTCCTAATTCTGTGTCATTTATTACACAGGATATAAACTTTACCAAAAAATCCACATACAATGTAATTATTGCATGCGTTGGATAAATCTAACCTGAGTATTTTAAGTAAGCAATTTTTGCTTCACAAAATATTTATTACTGCTGTAAACAGATAACAATGCAAATTGAAATAAGAAGATTTATTAAACTCCTAAATTCCTTTTCTCATTTACCAATGCTGTGTTTGTCTCGTAAATTGCGCCTGTGCCTATCCATATTGTAAAATTGCTTTAAGGCTTTCTACTCTATTTATAAATCGGGTACTACATTTAGTTAAATTTTTGTTTTTACATTTTATTTAATTTTTTTCCCTTACATATGTTTGTAGCAAATATGAGATTGAAATAAAAATGCAACCTATTTTAATTTCTATTTAGGCATCTAGCCATTTTTCTGTGAAGTATTTTTGGAAAAAAACATGGTGTGTAAAAATACAGGCAATGTATATCTTAAATGTACAATATAAAAAGTTGTACAAGAAGCAAAATCCGAGTATCAATTTGTGTTTAAAAAGTAAAGTGGAATGTTGTGCAATTATTCTTAACAAAAAATACAAGGTGTGTTTATAACATATGATTCATTACAGCTCATTTAGATAAATGTGCTCTTTCATTGGAATATCCCGCTCAATCAGTAGAGGCAGTGCTGTCACAAAGTGATTCCAGTGCAGCAAGGTGTGTATATATATATTTTTTTGATTTACCATATCACACCTGTCGCAGTTACAAGAGACCTCTATGACATAGGGGCCTCAAAAATTAAAAAAAAAATGCATATGAAAAATATTTTATGTTGTTCAGTTCGTCTCAAATTCGCCCTCAAAAATGCAGTGACGGGCTCCTAGATCTGTAAATCTACCACTGGAAATTACTATCATTAAATGGGTATGTTTCTTTGATTTAATTTATTAGTGTTAGGTATTCATATTTGAGAAGGACTAGTTAAAAGTTCTTGCTACTCTTTCTAAATTAATGTTTTTAATATTAATATCTTGTGTTTTCATTAATTTAATTTAAAGGGGTTGCTGTTTGAAAAATAAATAAATAAAGTGTTAATGCCTATGAAATGAAATTATTTAGTTATAGAATTACCTCAAATGGGGTTTTAGATTGTTAATTATTTATTGGAAAACCTAATAGTATCATTACAGAGGAAAATCTTTTGTTTTAAATGTCATAACCAAAATATAGCAAAACGTTGAAAAAAATGTGCTTTTAGGTGTCTAGCTATAGTAATTTTTAAAATTTTGAAAATCAAAACAAGAATATCCATTCCAGACAAATGTTTCATTGTATTGTTTGAATGAAATTGAGATATAAATGCCTATTATTGAGGTAGTAAAAATGTTGCTTTGTTCTGTTAACGTTCAGCCCTGAAGGTAATTATATTTTTAGAGGAGACAACGAATTACTAAGCAAGGGGACTCTAGTGAACATAAGATCAATTCACAAATCATTTCATAATTTTCCCAATGAAGTTTCTGTATCCTTAAACTAAAAGTAGTGGTTAAGCCAATACCCCCTAAAGGATTATCCATTAATCCTTAGAGGCTGGCATTTGATCAGTCATCAGCACCGTAGTACTCTTATTGAATTTCCTTTAAAGTTCTCGAAATAAAATTTTCCCCTGCTATAACAATTTTCAGCCAAAATATGTTGAATGGGAAGAACTTCTGTTTCCACAATTTTGGGTATATCCTCTTGTGTTCTTTACATTTGTGCTTCAAAAAAAGTATATTTAATTGTTTTGATGCCCAACTAATATATATATACAGGGTGGTTATAAATTAACAGGAGGTGTTTGGAGCCCTCTAGCTCGGGGCGAAACATTGCCAAATTTCGTGAGTGTGTATATTAGACCATGGGATTTTGATTTCTGGAATAAAAAAAAAATTGTTTGAAAAATCACCACCAGGGAGGAATTTGGCGCTGTATAAGTGTATTATTCTGATTATCGAAGAATTAATTGCTACTGACAAAATATGCATCCATTTTATTTGCAAAAATGACTTTTTTTGTCACAAATGATTGCCATTGTAAAGTTGTAAGAACTGCATATGAGGCACAACAGTTTCTATGATAGCTTGTAACATATCAGAATGGATTTCTCTAACTTTTAAAATTATCATATCTTTTAAACTTGCGACATCAGAAATGTTTCTTTGATACCCTACACTTTTCAGATATCCCCATAACCAAAAATCACATGGATTGAGATCGGGCGACCTTGGGGCCATACTGTAGGAAATGAGTGGCTAATAATTCTGCTATCAGAGACTGCCCACAAAACATCACACTCGAAGGCCCCCTGTTCCTATCACATTCGTGACTTTACCATATGGGGAACCTTCGAGAAAATCCCCACAAAACACACTGCACCCTAAGTCCGTTGTGGGGTGATGCACCATCCTGCATGAATATGGTTGAGTCGACACAGCCTCGTTGCTGCAGTTGTGGAACTACGAAATTTTCTGGCATCTCAGCGTACCTATCAGCAGTAACGGTGCATGTAACTGGTCCACCCCCATGATTTTCCTCACAAAAGTAAGGACCAATGATGAAAGATGCAGTAAATCCACACCACACTAACTTTTGGCGAGTGAAGTGATTTCTGCACAAAAACATGCGGATTATCTGCAGCCCAAATCCGGCAGTTGTGCGTGTTTGTGCCACCGTTTAAATGAAAAAGGGCTTCGTCACTCCATAGGATTTTCCACGACCAAGTATTGTCGAGATGCATGCAATCTAGAAACTTTGAAGAAAAGTCCAGTCGGGCAACTGTATCTCGAGGAAGTAATTCTTGAGTGGAAGAACTTTCGTAAGGAAAAAATTTTAACATCTCACGTAAAATCTTCCACACTGTTGAGTAAGGGATCAGCGTCTGCTGAGAAACTGCACGAGCAGTACTTGTACCTTGCACATTCTCCATCTCCTGTTCTCTAATAGCTTTTGCAACTTCGTCAACTTGTAACTGATTAACCGTCTTGAGTCCCTGGCCTGGTTGCTGGGCTAGAGATCCAGTCATTTCAAACCGCTTAATCATGTTTCTTAAATTTGTTATGGTCAGCGGGCCTTTTCTCAACTGCTTCGCTCGCCGAAATTCTCGAAGAGTAACATTGGCATTTTCATCACGCTGATAGTAGAGCTTCACTTACAAAGCGCGGTCCTGCATAGTTAAAGCCATCAAGAGGCAACTGTGGTCAGAATGATGAGAATGCTCCCAGTCAGTCATTTTATACAGATGATCGCTAAACGCAATGCGTTTATGCAAATTATTGCATTCTATTTGGTTAAATGGACTGCCATTTTGTTCCTGGTGATTTTTTTTTAAATAGAAAATTCTACGATCATCATATTAAACCTCATGTGCAAAGAACAATCATTTTTGCTTGGTGAAATTGATTTATATAGCATCTTTTCAAGTTTAATTCGCGATATTCAGTGTAATACACTTTTACAGCACCAAATTTACCCCTGGTGGTGATTTTTCAAACTAATTTTTTTTATTCCAGAAATCAAAATCCCGTGGTCACAAAATTTGGCAATGTTTCGCCCAGTAGTTCGCGAGCTAGAGGGCTCCAAACACCTGTTAATTTATAACCACCCTGTATATTATGTAGCCATTTTTGGTTTATAGCATTACATATGCATAATAGTGTGCATGTTTGTTTTACAGTATTTTTATTTAAAAAATGATGCTATTTTGTTTTCAAGTACTTAAATTTAAAAGTATTTTCTCTTTTCCCCTCCAGTTCTTCTCATGGCAGTAGTGCCCATGCAATCATTTCCAAACTCAGACAGGAATTGGAACCTTACTTTCAGTTAACAGAATCACTGTAAGTTTTAAAATCTTGTTTTAATCACCGATTTGCCTAAAATTGATAATGAATGTTCATACTAACATGGGTTGGAAGAGAGAAGTATATACAGAAATGAGTTTTAGAATTCTTTTTTAATTTTTAAATGTGTTTGAGTCCATACAAACACTAGTAAAATGATGGAAGTTAACGTTCGTTTCAGGTTTTATTTTTAGCGGAAGCCAAATAAGCGTGTTTTTACAATAAAACTAAAATGAAATAGAAGACAAAAATGCAAAATAAAGAAATAAGAAAAGGGAAATTTGTAGATACTGTTGTTTACTTAAGTTGTTGTTAAAGCATTTCTTGGTCTAAGCGCCATTATTTATTTTGGTTGTTGCTAGAAACCATAATCCTGTAGCCCTGACTAATTTTAAATGAAATTATAAAAAATTCGTAAAGACAGGGATTGTTGACATGATTACATATTGGATAGTGGACTTTAGAAGCCTTGACTGAAAGCTCATTTTAAGTATTTTGCTTGTTGCTGCCCATTTAGCTGTTTTCACTTGATTTTTTGTAATCAAGTAATAGGTATTTTCTCACATTTCTAATGAGCATTTATCAAATCCACTTCCATTCATGCAATATAATAAAACAGACGGCATGACTAGAAATGTGTACATCTCATTGGGAATTTCTATTGGTTGTTAGAAAATGTAAAAGCTCAACATTTTTCGGTCTTCTGTTATGGCATGTAAATATTGAAAGAATCCGGATTTTCCGTTTCAATCAGTTTTCTGCTGATGTGGAGGCAGGCTTTTACTGTACTGTTGCTTTGAGGATAATTTATGTAGCGGTGGAAGTTAACAACGTTCTATTAAGAAGTAAATAAATAAAAAATAAAGTCTAAACTAAAATTAAAAATTGAAGGAAAGAAAGAATCTGCATAAAAATCATTTTTAAATTAGAATTAGAAATTTGAAACATGCTTGCAAAATACATTTTTCTTTTTTAATGAAAATTTGTCATCAGCTATAAGAATGTGCTGCTTGTGTGTGCATAATCTTTTATAAAATGCTTGTTACATGTTTCACATACTTTAACTCTTCGCTAAGAATCTATCACTTTCTTGAATCTATTGAAAAACTCATATTCGTAAAGCGTTTGTATGATTTGTCCTCTTTTACTTGTACTTTATGCTCATGTTTTACATTTTTGTGCATTCATTTTTTTTCTTCAGGAGCCTTTCTTCTGAAGGCCAGGAGAGCATTGAAATTCTAAGAAAGGTAAGGTTTACATATTTGTTGTTTTTATGTTTAGTGTGTTTTGATGTGACTCTGTTTGAGATAAGAGAGTCAGAATCTTTAGCGCTGATACATCCTGTATACCGTAAAATCCCGAAAGTAACCACCCCCTTGATTATAACCCCCCTCCCCTTTTTTTGAAAAAGTGAAATTTCTCTTATCCTGAATATACTGTATAAACAGGGTGTCCGCGCATATGGAAAGTCATGGAAAGTCATGGATTTCAAATATGATCGAAATTGGTCATGGAAAGTCATGGATTTCAGCGAAAAATGTCCAAAAGTCATGGAAACTGACTGTTTATCATGGATTTTAGCGCTCCGGACCGATTGAAAATTTTCCCGCGATCTCGGAAGAACGAAAACACTTCCGCCGTCATTCTACTTCGTTATTGGGTGCAATCTGATTTGTCAATTACAATTTCCAACAAGTTGCATTGTGTTGACCAATCAGATGAATTCTCAACGTTAAAACCGTGAGCGGCGAATTTTGTGTAACTGCGCATGTGCGCGGACTCCGTCATCTGATAAAATATGACCTTGAACGACAAAAAGATAGACTCGATGGTTTTTTGATGGTTTTTTCCCCGGCATAGGCAGATTTGCCTTTTACATTTGGTCTCCTCCCCCCCCCCCTACCCGCTTCATTTGATTCCTTTTTCTTTTAAAACTTGTTTGAATCTTTTTCTTTCGAGGAGTTTTATGCAAAAGAAAAACAAATTAAAAAACGATGTTGAATTTTAAAGAATCGTGTAGGTAGGGGGGGGGGCAGGAACTCGACGAGTTCCGTTTTGAAGTCAGATTTCGCCTCACTCATATCAGGATCTAAACTTACAGTAAAATTTATGGACAGACAATTCATTGCTACATGAAAGTACGTTTGACGACAAGCACGGTAAGGAGTGTGTTTTTGTTTCCATTTCTTTTCTAGTAAGTTTAATGTTGTAGATTATGAATCTTCAACTGTGTAATTTTAAAAATTATTTTCTTTCATTAATAAATGTTTTATTGATATTTATTAGTCTATGATGTTAAGCTTTTATTACAATACTATTTTATGTCTTTTTTGAAAATATGTTTATTGTATTTGAAATGTCTTTTGCTTTTCTTTATGTACAGAAATTGAAATTAAAAGAAGAAGAATTTGAAAAATTAGCTACTAAATTTGTAAGTTATTTTTCTTTAAAAAAAATTTGACTGCGTTTTAACTTTCTCTTTCTGAGTCATACATAGTACTTCATGCATTCCATCAACAGATTTCCCAATTTTTTTGTCTCTTATTTTTTCCATTAGAGAAAAAAACTTGTCAGTGCTCAAAGTTTAATGAATTGCATTTCCTACTTGGTTTTTACTGTAAAATTGTGCTGAAATGAATATCGATAACAAAAATATCAAAACAAAATAATCTGTTTAGAAGAAAAGATTGCAATGCAAAATAACTAGTTTTTAGTTTATTTGAATCTGCTGCTGTCTATTGACACCGTAAAGGAATATTTTTTCTAAGTACAAAGTGTACATAACAGTGCCTTAGTTCTAAATTTTAACAGTATCAATTGTAAGCATTGTTTGCAGACTGTTTGAAGCATTTTATGCTCTGCAATTTTCTAGAAAATAATTTGTGATTTCAGTTCAAACTATTTTGTTTAAATTTGAACTTGGGTTCTGTATTTGGCAAAAATATATCAATAGTCTATGATACAGTAATTGAAAATGTGTGTATGTGTGTGGTCATATAAGTTTGTAATGTAAAAAGCACCAGGCGACAAAAAGCGTGCATTTTTGTAGATGATATTGACAGTGTTAGAGCATCTTCCCTTTGTAGTCATAAAAGATCTGTGTGGAAAGTTTGTCTTAAACTTTAATTGCCAAAGAAGATATTGTATAAAGCTATGAGAAAATGTTTACACATGTTTGCCTACTAATTATCATAGTCCAGACTTGTTACCCAAGATGTAGGAAGAATTGGACATTTGGTTGTGAGCCTAGTAGTAGAAACTTTGCATTGCTGCAACATGTGTTGCAGGTTCTTAAGAAAGTCTGCTGACTAAAAGGGGCAAAAAATAACTAGAAAAAATTAACTCAATGACAATGCAAACCTAATTTTCTGAGCTATAACTCACTGGTACTTAAAATAACATTTTACATCATAGCATTTCTCGTAACCAATAGAGATTTTAATATAAATCTGATGTCAGTATATCTTGGACTGTTTTTTAATTTTCTATCTGCGTCACAGACTGCTTAAAATTGTTCGTTACTGGGGTTACAAATATGCATGCTATGCATTTAGATGCACACATATTATGAACATTTTTACAAAACCTTCAGATTGCTGTATGATTCATTGTGTAAATATTACAAGAAAAACTTTAATATACCATTGAAACTGGTCACTCTCTAATGTGCACCCTTTACATTAATAGAAATTTGTAGCCCATTTAACCCAAAGTCCCATTCATTATCTTACTCCCTTATTTGAAATTAAAAAAAAAACCTCAGAGAAGACACAATAAATGAACAGATTTTCAGACTGGTAGAAAGTTTTACGGATAAGCGCTTTTTTGCAGATCAGTGATTGCAAAATGTAATCTTAGTCAGATTACTCATGTAATTGCTCAGTTGGAAATTGAGTAGTTCAAAGACTTTTATTTTTCTGTCTTTTTCTTTGTTCCCCGTTCCATCAAAAAATATTGAAAGAAATTACTAAAATTAATTATGTTTGATTCTAGTTTGGCACTAAATTTTAATTTTTGTGTTACTTAATTTAAATTTATAAAAAATATTTTACTCACTTTAAGTGTTTGTAAAATTTCAGATTCATGTTGCTGGGAGTCGTTCTAGACCCAGCTCCTCTTGTAATGACTGCAAATACAAAATATCTATTTTTTCGTAAGTAAATTCCTTTCTGAATATACTTGTTACAATGATTGTGTTTTCAATATCTTAGAGTGTAAAGAATGTTGTGTGTTTGGCAACTGTATGTATGACACTTAGCTTTAGAATAAAAGTACCACTTTTCAATTGGTTTGTACCTAGAGTTAGGTTAGCATTAGGAGATACGATTTCTAAATTGTCCCTGATAGAAAAAAAGACATTAAGTGTAGAAATGAATTTTGTGTCTTTGTTCTATTTTCTTTTTTTCATTTCTTAGAGCAAATGTTTAAAAGATAGATTCCTGATGTCTGTAATTTTAAATTTTTTTAAAAATTATTATTGGTTTTTCTAGAAAAAGGTTTGGACGTTTGGATGGAAAGTATTATTGTATGAAATCTCAATAGTATTTAGATATCATAAGGATTAGTTTCAAAAAACTAAAGAATGCACTGTCCTCCAATTGATTCTGAGTCATTGTAACATTTTTGGAACAACCTGCTGATGCTGGTTCTCTTATGACCCTACTTGATTTTTCTTTGCTTTTGCATAACATTAAACGATTTGTTAACAAGTTAAAATAACAGAATGTATTTATATAATAATACAGCTATGAGTAAAAAGTGGAATATCCTACAAAATAAAAATGCAGAAAATTCCCTGTTCCTTGCCTTAGTCTGTTGAAGTGGACTGCTTTTGTTTAATCACTAGACTTGACTATTAGCTAAAACATGTATATTGAATTGGCTTAAGGGATTCCGCCTATTGTTTTCTTGTGTCCCTGGAACTTTATAGGCTTAGACCTTCTGAAGATCTGTCCCTTTGTTTTTACGTTTTTAATGACTATTCTAAGGATGCTAAATTTTGTTCAAATATTTATTCTTTTCATTTTTACCGGGTTGCTTGTTAACTAATGGCTGAGTTTGTCCCAGACAGACGTAGTAGTATTTTTAAAAAATGAGTTCATCATTTATGCAATTGATGTCTGAGCATTTAATCATAAACTCGTGTACAATATTATGATTTTATCAATAAGCAATTTTTTTTGTAACATTTTTAGGAACTACTGCAAAATTTCATTGTTGCAAATACCAATGTAATGAAATGAATGTTCAACCCCCATCGATTGCATTTGCATTGCTTGACTCTCAATACAACAAAATTCTTCTTGCAATGATTATAATTTGCTGTTCTTTGAAATTCATTCTAATGGAATTTTACTGTATTTGTAAAAAATATACTTTAATATTTTTTAAAAATATAATTCAAAACTATTATGTTGAAATCAATTAAGTAAAAGTTTTGAAATATTTGACCAACATATTATCAAACATTGTCTTCCCTCATAATATCTTTGTAGAATGACTTAGAAGTTGCAACTCTATTTTTCTTTCCAAATAATATGGAAAATTGATTGTCTGGGGATGTTTTTTTTTTTCTGCTTTGCTTAAAGGTCTATGAATGTCTGTCTATCTTAATAAATATCACTTATTTTGATTAACAAGCACCTGGTTTATTTTAGGTGCGAAGTTGGGGATTTGATACTTATTTGCTATGAAGAAAAGCATGAAAATTTCATTGTTTTTCACTTGGGAAATTATCAACACTTTCTTCACACTGATAGTTTTCAAGCGTTAAATTTAAGAATCCGTAAGTGTTAAATTTTAATTTGTATTGAAAATTGATACTTTTAATTTTTTCTACTCAATTTGTGCTTCAAGCTAATTGATTTATTTATGTTTAGCCATTGGATCATCTGAGAGATGGGCGGTTGGAACAATTACTTCTAAGGAATTTTGTATAACAAAAAAAGTAAGGCATCTTTTATTACTGCTACATATGGATAAAATCAATATGTAATAAAAAGAATGTTCATAATTTTGTTTAGCTTCTGGAATTATGTTTAATAATAATCTTAAAGGTAAAGTACTTTAAATTTTATACATATGAATGTAATGGACTATAATAGTTGAAAATAAAATTAAATACTTGAACTCAAAATAAGAAATTTTGAGATTACCTCCTCTTAAAACTGATATTTTCCAATGAAATGTGTGTAGCTCTTCTTTTCTTTTACTTATAGCAGTTGCATTCATGTGTAGTTATATATATATATTATTATGATTCTTGTAGTTATTTTATCCTATGTTTTTCCTGTGTTAATTATGAAAATATTGTGTAGATTAGAGTTTTGTTTATGTGTTTTTTATATAAATGATAAGAATGTAATGATTCAAAAGATGTATTCTGCATTCACTTAATTGTTAATGTTTAGTTTAGTTTAAAAATCTTAGAACTTATTTTTATAAATGTTTCATGTGTATGAAATATTTATTCATATTCATTCTTTACAGCTTAATAACAGGTATAAAGTTGGCTTAGGAACCAAATTTTATCGTGTTAAAGTAAAGCCTTGGGACAGAGACAAGGCATTAGAGGAATTTGAGTTGCATCATAATAAAGTTGATCCAAATATTTATGTGTCTAGAATTTCTAATGTCTTACCTGAGCCTCACCCAGCTGAAGATACTAGTGATGCAAGTGGTACAAGTCATATGTCTGCATCTGCCATTTGACAAGTTGTAATAGGTTTCCTAAATTTTTATCCCTTAAAATATCAGGAATACATTGTGATTCTGACTCATACATATATTCACTTGGAAAAAATGTTTTATGGATTTGAAAAAAAAAAAAAAATCATGTGAAACTAGTGTATATTATAACGACTCTTGCACAAATTTATGTCAATAAATATTTTAAAATTTAATTCAGTTGCTTTAGTTGGAATTTGTAAGGATTTCATCAATGCATAAACATGAAGTAATTAATGAAAATAAATAATTAAGAACAAGTTTTTGTTTGCAAGTAAAGTTTTAAAAATGTTATTATTGCTACTCTAAACTCAGAAAGAGTTAAAAATAAATAATTCACCTCAGCATTTCTCTCTAGCATCACTGAATTAAAGACTAAAATTTTCATCAAGAACTTTCTCCAGTTGAATCTGTTTTTACCTATCAGCTACAATTCTGTTCTTTTATAACGTTTACTAACATCAATTCTAATCTGTTATTAGTTGTCTCTTAGATTTTAATCTTTAGGATTTTGGATTAATAGCTGAAATCGAAATACATTAAATAGCAAAATAATTTCACATAATTCCAAGCTCTTACTGAAGCTCAAGTTTATAGTTACAGTATGTTTTGCACTTGATATGCAAAAACACAGTGGGTAAAACTCATTTTGTTGATTGCTAACCAAAATTCATTCAAGACATAATATTATGTATTCAAGTCCTTTTTTTTTTGAATAAATTAGCTCCCATAAAGCTTTTACTGTCAACGCGTTAAACTATAAAAATTGTGCAATTATTTCTTTATATTTTACTCGAAATTAAACTACTTATTGGTTATGAGAAAGTTGATTTGAAACAGTTCAATGAAAATCCCATTTTTAGCTTTCAACTTTTATTTTTTTATGACATTAAAAGTGTTTCTACGTTGATGAACTATGTTTTGTTTTTTATTTGTTTTTTAACACTGTGAGAAGGTAAACAGAAACGTAGCGCAGGATGAACATTTAGTAAGCAGAATTTATTAATGAATCAGTGAATTGGACAACCAGTCATCTCTTTTAAAATTAATTTTCAGAATTTTTAGACTCTTTCAGATTTCTCAAAAATTCAATTTTTCAAACTCTTTCCATTTCTAATTGAAAACCAAAGTTGCAGATTTTTTTTCCTGGTGAAACATATCTAGTTTGTTCAATGTTGTTACTAATGCCAATTAGAATATTCAAGCCTCTTTATATTATAAAAGTGGATGAAATACTTATTAGTTTTATAATTTGAATTTTTCATTCGAAATGATATATGTGACATCAGTGATACACAAGCTCTTGAGCAAAGTTTACATTTCAAAAGTTTTTGTTTTCTTTTCTTTTTTTATGTTTTGTGTAGTAGATATTCATAATTCAGGGGGTGTCCACAAATAACTATAGACAGGGTGTCCGCGCACCTGGAAAGTCAGGGAAAGTCATGGATTTCATATATGATCGAAATTGGTCATGGAAAGTCATGGATTTCAGCGAAAAATGTCCAAAAGTCATGGAAACTGACTATTTATCATGGATTTTAGCTCTCTGGACGGGTTTTTATTTCTCCCGATCTCGATCGTCATTCTACTTCGTTATTGCAAGGTTCCCGCGACTTTAAAAAGTCCTTGAATTTCATTTGGTCTTTCAAGGGCCCTGGAAAGTCCTTGAAAATTTTGAAATGTCCTTGAAAACGCCAAAAGTATTATTTTTCGTAGAAAATGTGTCGAAAAATCGGCGATCTTCGAACGTTCACGATCGTGCTCCTGCAAATTTTGTCCATTGAAAAATCGGCAATCGTCGGGATTTCGAAATCGGGAACTGTTTTTTTTTTTTCAGACGAAAATTAAAATTAAAAAAAAAAAAAAAAACATGACCCGAGAAGTTTTATTTTTGCGCATAATCGGCAATCGTTGGAAAGTTCGCGGTTAAGTGCCGCGTTTTCGTTTCTCTTTACTTTTAAAACAATTTAAAAATAGAATAATCAGGATTGGATTTTTGTGCAATAGAATATCTTTAACAAGTTAAACATGAGCTTTTCTGAAAATTACTTTTTTACTAGGATCTTAATGATTTTCTTTCAACAAAATTTAGATTTGTCTGGTGGATTAAAATTATTTTTCGAATTTTTTGCTTCCATGATCATTTTTTTAGAAATACCAGGAATAGAAATACGCGTGAAATGAGTTTTTTATAGCTTTTTTTTTTTGGTTGACATTGAACAAGTGTTTCGCCGAAAATGGCGTGCCATTGTCAAGACTTCAATCCTTTTGCATCCTGTAAATACTTCAATTCTTTTGATGCTCTGAAGCTATTTTTATGTTGTGCTACGTTAAATATTCTCATTGTTCATTTTATTTTAATAATTTATTTATTTTTGAACTCAAATTTTAGCTCTTCCAATTTATTGGTTTCTAATAGTTTTTAAGAAAACACCGAACTTTTAAAGAAAAAGTGCTTCCTTGACTTTTCATTTGTTTTCTTTAAACACAAAATACAGGCACGTTTTTCCTCGAGTTCGAAAAAATCGAGTAAACGCTGTAATTTCAAAAGAAAAAATCACCATTTTTTCTTGGAGGGGGGGAAGAGAAAATAATGGAGGGTGGGGGGTGGATAGTATACATTTTGCATGCACAGACTGACAAAATAGGGTGATCACATTATTTCCGTATCTTATTCTGAAATTATAAATTTTCTCCATTTAAAAAAAAAAAAAAGATTTGATGTCTGATTGTTTTTATTCTTGAATAAATAGAAAATGTTGGTGTCTACCATTTTTACCGTTCCTTTGAATTTACACTTGAGTAAGCCAAAGTATTCCTTCCGATGTACCTTTCCCTAAAATTTTCTTTTTCATATTGATGAAAAACATTTCACGTTTTTTAGGTTTTTCATTTTAAATCTGTAAAGAATCGGTACTGTTCATCAACATTTACATCACTTTTGAAATTAATCTTGGTTTTTGTGCAGACCCTTCCTTAGAAGTTATTCCTGGAAAATTTTTAAACCTCCTTAAAAAGTACTTGAATTTTATTTTTAAGATAGTGGAGGAACCTTGTATTGGGTGCAATCTGATTAGTCAATAACAGTTTCAAACAAGTTGCATTGTGTTGACCAATCAGATGAATACTCAACGTTGAAACCCATGAGCGGCAAATTTTCTGTAACTGTACATGTGCGGCGGACTTTGTCACCTGACTGACAATATAGCGAAACAATAGAGCATGTGACGCATTTATTTAATTTAAATTTCACACTTTCATACTTCTGCTTCGGGGGGTAATAAGTTGTTTTGGCTTTTAAATGTTGCTAAATCCTTGTACTCATTTTTTTTGAATCAATAAATTGTTGCACATAATCTGTTTCAGATATACAGTGGACGCTCGTTATAACGACCACACGTTATAAAGACCATCCTAATATAACGACCGATGAGAAAACACCCAACTGTATCCCAATATACTCTATGTTCTGCCTCTTATAGCGACCCTTCGTTATAAAGACCGCTTTCTGCGGTCGTTATATCGAGCGTCGACTGTATTTAGTTAAGTTCTTTTTTTAGCTTTGGTTTAGATTTATTTGCATCGCCGAAAAAAAAAAAAGATTTTCGAAAAGCAAAGGTACACTGCCTTACACCCTGTATTGATATTTATGCTCTATTTTAATGTCAGCGTCAAATGAAATAGTTAAAATCGTAAGTCATGGAAAATTGTTCGCAAAAGTCATGGAAAGTCAGGGAAAGTCATGGATTTGAAAAGTGGAGGTTGAGCAGATACCCTGTATAGAATTTTGAAGTAATTTTTTTTTATTACAATCAGAATTTGTTTAATTTTGTGTATGTATTTAAAGATAAATTTGTAAAGATTTTGAACTTTTAGTTAAATTCAATGAGTGACCTGTTTGTGGGACAACACCCATTCAAATGGCAAACATCATGACCAGCATAACAACACAAATCATTATCCTTTGCCTGATCTGGTTCACATCCAAAATTTTATCATAAACTTTAATCTTGAAATGTGCCCAGGAGAAAAAGGCTCTTAGAGTTAAATACAGGCTTCTTGGAAGCAAAGAAATAAGCCCTGACCAACCAACACACTTTCTGCTGAATCGAATATCTAGTGCTTCCTCTCTTTTAGTATTGAAAAAACAAACTGAAACAGGCACGCATAAAATATAATGAGCTAATGATTTCTTCACTGCTGAATGACCTGAACTAACTCATACTGTTAACTCGATAATAGTTTTCACTGTAGTTCCTTTATGGGCACTCTGTATGGTTAAAATAAAAGAGATTCAGGCTGCTTTTCATGAAATTTTGCAAATTGCAAGTAATCCTCTTCTGGGTGCATAGCTCTGATTACTTAGACATTTTCTTATGACAGAAAATCATATGAATAAGTATGTTTCATCAAAAAATAAAAGTATATTTTAGCCATTTATTACGCATAAAGAATTTATGCCAAAATTATCCTAGTATTATTTTGACTTTCTTGCTGTAATTAGAAATAGGTTTTTGTAGGAATCAATTTGCCATTGCTTGTTGTGGAATAGACATTTATTTTGATTTTAAATGTTGCTCTCCTATTGCGAGGAATTAACAATTGAAGAACTAAAACTGTACAAATGAGTCATTGTTTTAAAATAAAATACCAGCATTTTATCTTTTCTTTTAAACAATATTTGAAATAAATTATATCTTCTTGTCCAAGCTTTGAGCATAACATAGGTAAGAATAAGATATAGTCTTCTAGAATTCCAATAAGAGCAGAACTATGTAGGAAAGAATAAAGGAAAATTTACAGTGGTGGCAGTGGGATGTTTTTTAAAAAAAGAAAGGAAAAAGGTATTTCACTGTTTTTTCAATGCACGAATTCAACTGCATCAGAGGTTGATGTTTTGAAGGGAAATAATTTCTTTTAAATTAATGAGTTCCGAAAAGTGTGCTGTTAATCTGCTACAATAGTTATAAAATCTTCTTAATATTGATTTTTACACATATTTTTAAAGTTATCTTTGTACAAATAAGTATTATCAATTCTTAAAACTTTTCGCTATGATAGTATAAGTTGATGAAATGATCTAGATCTTTAAAGGCATTCAATATTATTCCTGAAATTTTACTTTTCTTTCTATCATGGCTCTATTCATTTCCAGAAACTAATTCTGTACTTGTTCTTTTTTGAAAATTTTGTTAAAAGTTTTAAAGTAATGATATAATGGATTGATTTAATGAGAAGTTCTTTCTAAAGTTGTTTGTTAAGTCCATCCACAGAATGAAAATAGTTTTATGGAGTTTCGTGTTACGAATAGATTTCAATAGAACTAGTTTAGTAGAATAAGATTCACCATTAAATGATGCATATATATATGTATATACTTATCCTTTCAAGACACTTTTACCTACTAACAGATAAAGTTTTGTATTTTTAAATACAGCATCCAAGCACTTAATGTTGAAATTATGAAATACTGAACGTGAGGCATGTTGTAATTAGCCGTTATTTAATGCCTGCATGATTGTGCAGTTGATGTATAAAGTTTATGATTAGATTGTATATTATACCTAAACATGCTTTGTAAATGTTAGCAAGTGCCCGTATGAGATAAAAAATGTTCAAAAGAGTCTAGTTTTAATTACTTTGCTATATTGTGTACATATTGTTATTGTTTGATTCTGGTCTGTAGATTAATAGTTATGAGTTGACTCCAACAAGGTCTGCACTGTTCTTTTGAGCAGCACTTCACTGTAATATAATCTTTGCAGCTTTTTTAACACAAACTAAAATCATTATAAGAATGTTAATAAAATGTTTCTTACTTATGTAACTTTTTTTGTGTCCTCTCTTCTTCAGATTTTAATATTTTGATCTAAATATTAATACTTTGTTAGGAAAATGGATTTCAAGAACAAAATGTCATGCTTAGTTTAAAAATCGACTGATTGATAAATACTAAGAAACCCAGATTTGTGATAAATAGAAATTACTGGACATACATTTTTTTTTGTCTTAAAAAATGTGATGTAATGCTGTATTAAATGCAGTTTTAGGGAAAGGTGCTCCTTTGAAAATTATACTTTTGTCTTGTGATCTTGTATAGTTCTTCACAGATTCGTATATTCACTGTAAAATAGATTTAAGGACTACAAATGTCAAAGGATTAACGTTTGAGCAAAATATTAAAAGTTAACTATGAGTCTTTGCTCTAGGTATCTTTGTTTTTTAAGCCCAGTAGCCTGAAAACGGGACTCTTGTTCGTTACTGCAGACTAAGACCTGTAATACGTTTATCCTTTTACTAAAGCTGGTTTTCACAAGTGGAATATTCCTTCTTCTTGAAAAAATCATATGAAGCCCCTAGCTGGACATTAAGAGTTCATTTATTGATAGTTATTTTTAGATAAATGAGTCAAACAACAATACAGCATGGGTAGTCGTAGAAAGATGGTGTTTTTTGTGAACTTATTTTTCATAAAATTAAACTATTTTAAAATGGTTTGCTTAAAATAGATCACGGATGCCTTCTGTAATGTTACTTTGCAAAAATGATTATATCATTTTTTGTATAATCATGCTCATTTGCTCATATATATGCTCAGTGTTCCATAAACAAGACATTGAATAACTTAATTGAATAACTTAATAAACAGCCGTGATCGATTTGACGCCTAAAATGTATTTAAAACATTCCGAGTAAGAGTTTTAAGCAGATAAAAATTGAAAAAAATTGTTGAAAAAAACTTGGGCATAAATGGGTTAAAACTAATTCTCATGGGTGTAACTTTCTATACCGATGAGGACGACTCTGTCTTTGAATTAAAAAAAATAAAAAAGGAAAAAATTGATTTACAGGTTTCCGTCTTTTCTTTAAATGTATATTTGCCTGGGGGGGGGGGGTAACAAAAAAAATGGTTTTGTTGAGGAGAAATATTTTGTTAATGTATACTTTAGGGACTCAGTTAGAAGAAAATTGAGTTTGGTTTCCGACCTTCATCGTAATTACAAGCTTTAAAAACAGAATCATGAGATAAACTCTAAAAAGGGCGCCATTCACAAGCTCTGTCTAAAAGTTTAAAACGAAACTTCTCAAAACTCTGAAGTTTGAACATGGAACCGTGTGATATCAATCGGTAACTTTTTTGGGGTGATTCCACGAAAAGTGGTCCTGGCACAGTGAAATATTTTTTTCACATTAAGTGACAATCAATCTTAATTTAGACAAAAAAATGTTTGTACTTCTCAACTTCAGCATTGGTTTTGTTACACGCGGTCACACATGTAACGCTCTATATTATTTTTTTACTGGAAAAATATGAGCTTCAGAAAATAATTATCGTATGGTTAATATATCTATTAACCATATATCTATTGCTTCGATTTTAACTTTTTGATCAACCCAAATCGAATTTCTCTTCCATTCTATGAGTAATCCACTGATTTTTTAAAAAAATATTTTAATTGGGGAAAATTTTAGATAGCAATCTAATGTGACATTTTGGAAGTCCGTATAAGGTTTTTAAATCATATAAAATAATCGAAAATTATATATAAGAGTATAAACAACATTATTATTAAAATTTGAATTGAATGATCATGCCGATCGGAACAAATCTAGTACCACTGAAAAAAAAATCCAGTAACTGACATTTATTGCCTTAAAAAATGCGATCAAAAGATTAACAAATGATTTCGATCTTTCTGTCATAAATCAGTAGAAAATATACTTCATTTCCTGTGCACTAATTGTGTAAACATTGTTTACATCGTAGTGAAACGTAATTTTTAAAAAAATTGATGCGAAAATTGAATACTAGCACGAGTCAAGATGTGGGATCGACGCGCGTAATTTTTCGTCGGCACAAGCCCCTCATTATCCTATTAAATGCAAGAAAGTGTAATCTATTACGTCATCTAGGCTTCTACTAGGGGTGGTCCGAATCGGCCCCTAGTCGGACCACCGCAATTCCCGCATTGTGAAGATGTCGATACAATCGAAGTTGACCGATATTTTCTCAATTATCTTAGTAATTATTTGTTTACGGCACTTTTGTTTTGGGACAAAGCCGAGCGAAGAGCAATTTAAAATCTGTGTTTCATGTATTTATTTTTCTGTAATTTTTTATTACATTTTCAGTTCATTTTTTTTTTTTTTCATTTTTCAAAATATTTGGTTACATAATTAAACAAATCGTAATTATCCCTACAAAATGTTAGTTCATCGGTTTCCAATCTTCTTGCATCGTGGCCCCTCCTTTCTTCAAAAAGAAACCCTTCAATTTTCGCAACAATTCAATCTCATAAATGCTTTAAGATATATATTCACGGGTTCAAAAAGCGATTCCATATTTTTCGTACGCATCAAAGTTTATTTATTGTATCATATGTGTGAGCATTGATAATGTTACTACATTTCACAACTCATACAAAGTTACAGAAAAGTGGTTGTTTAAAAGAAAACATAACTAGAATGTTAATACATTATTAATGATCTTGTTTAGAGTGCTTATTGCTAAATCTTATTCCTGATTTTATTTTTTTTGTGGGTGTGCGTGTTCGTGCATTAAAAACGTTATGTTGATAGCAGCAACATGCTCATCTTAAAAGTTGCCTACCTGGGAAAGTGTGCACCACAGATTAAAAACCACATCGTTAATTATTTATATCATCAAAATAATATCAGCAACAATATTAATTTTTCCATTATGGCGTGTTTCATATTAATTGCAACACTCTCGTATTAAGATTTTTTTTTAAAAAATTTCAGCAGTTGAGTTATAACTCGGTGGTCTACAATCTTGTGCAGAGATATTTGGCTATCAGTGCCTCTTTTCATTGCTAGGGGACTTGAAGCTTCTCGTGGAATCCGAACCACTAATTCAGAATCGAAAGACGTGAAATAACAAAAAGTTCTGTCAAGAACTAAACGAGCCTACTTTCCCGTAGATCGACATCGGCATTCTAGCATCTGATCATTATTCTCTTGATTTATCGGAGACTGAAAATTATGTCAAACATACCTTTTGAGCACTTAAAGCTGATTTCTAAAAGCAAAATATACCCCTCTCATCAGATGTAATAGACACGTAAAAAGTAAATAAACGAATAAATAAAGTTTTGTCGCACCTTTTAAAGAATGTAACTGTTACAGTTCTTCCGTAGAAAAAATCCTCAATCGTTTTCAAAAAAAAAAAAAAATAAATAAATAAATAAACAAATAAATAAATAAAAGTACAAAGAGCATCAAAACACATTTTATCAAACAAAGAAAAAAAAACTCGTCCGTTAATAAAATGTCTCGAATTTCACTTTTAATCCGTTGCCAGTTGTTAAATATGAATAAAGAATAAAATGCCCTCGTGAACAAAAAAATTTTTGTTACAAAAAAAAGAAAAAAAATAACAATGATAAATAAAATAAAACAAATAAATCTGCATTTCCGCCATGTTTGCGGAGTCGGAATCAGAGTCCTCACAGAAGATTATTCAGAAAAGTACTTTACAAACATTATTTAGCAAAACCATTTTCTTACACAGTTAGTTTGAAGGAAATCCGACTTTAAGTTCAGGATCAGCATTCAACTTAAATTCCCGTAGGCGCTAATGTTAATTTTTTTTCTGAACGGTTCAATATTGAACGAAAAATGGTTCAAATCAAAAAGCGAAGTATGGGAATGAGCCTCTCCGAGATCTTTCAAACAAAAAAAAGTGTATTCCATTCGGACGGTTCACTCAAAAGTTATTAGGTGGGGAAAGGTTGCTTGAACGGTTCAATGTTGAATGAAAAAATGTTCAGATTGACAATTTAAATACGGTAATGAAGTATCCTTGCTGAGATCCTTGGAACAAAAAAAAAGTTTATTTAAATCGGACTGTTCACTCAAAAGTCTCAAAGAACTTATCAAGGATAAGTTCTTTCGAGCAAAAAAGAGTTTGTTCAAATCGGACTGTTCACTCAAAAGTTAGCATCGCGGGACAGGTTGTTTGACCAAAAATTGTTGAACCAAAAATTGTTCAAATAGAAAAATCAAATATGGGAATGCGCTGTCCTCGCCGAGATCTTTCTAACAAAAAAAAGTTTGTCAAAATCGGAATGTTCATTCAAAAGTTATTAGGGGGGACAGACAGACACACAAATTCCCCATCTCAATACCATACTTTCAAATTTTTAATTTTTCGATGTTCATTTTACCTTTTTATTTCTTTTTGGCTTTTTTTTTCGGCCTTGGCGATATTTTTTTAACTTGGCGATTTTTTGACTTGGCTATATTTTTTAGATGCATTAAGCCACTTTTAATACTTTTTTCGTCTTTCTTTTATTTTTAACGGGAAAGTAGGCTAAAAAACAATAGCATCCACACCAGGCTGGTGTTCGACCCCGGACGATTCGAAACGAAATCGCATTTTACTTCACTGAGAAGAAAACTAAGGAAAGTGTGTCTTTATACAATTTTAGCAGGCGGATTTTATCGCCCTCCCCTGCAGTTTTCTAGATGGCGTCATGTGGCTACTGTAGTCAGCTGATGGTGAGAAACGTTAAAGGATGATTAGAATTTTATTAGTAGCTCTCTCTGCTACAAAAAAAAAAAAAAAAAAAGGCCGTTTGTAGTTGAAGCAAGGCCGTATTCAAATCCAAGAGCCTATTAGTTTCAAAATATTGGAGATGATATATTTAGAAGCCATTGTTCAAACGAAACACATTGAAAAATTCGAACCTTTATTAACAACTAGCGGTACCTGCACGGCTTTGCACGTGGTATAAAATTAAAAGTTCATTTGTTAAATAATTGATATAGCAGAAAGAATACTCTATTTTAGTTATAATTCAACGAAAATTCTTTAAAAGCATGATATAAGAATAAGCCAAAAGAGAGAATAAGAACAATTTTGTTGCTTACAGAAACCAACAGAAATCTTACCAAAGTTTAAAAGAATAAGAAAGTTTTCTTTCCTAACTTCAAAAACAAAGTAATACATTTTCCGAAATGAAACACTTTAGAAAGAACGTTGCTATATCGCAATTTATACGATAATGGCTGCGTTCAGAGTATTCGCCCGGGCCGCCCGGGCGTTTAAGCCGTGACGTCATAAATAACTTCCCAGGTCGAGCCCGGGAAGTTGTGGTCTGGACAGCACTTGTGCCATTCGAGAAGAAACAAAATGGCGGACACAACAGCAGAGCGTAGTGGGCCGGTCAATGCAGGAATAATCCTGCATTTGCTCCAATATTTTGGCACAAAATGATACCATTCTTAACTTTGGCGACAACTATTGTTCCTCTACCGCCATGGTTGAGCGTGGAATCGAAATAACTTATCGAATTTAATGAGAAATATCTCCATATATTATTTCTCTAAGCTGAATCCTATACCCGGTCGAAACTCGCTCATTTCTTTACCGAATTGCAAGAAAATTTATGATTTTGAAGCTTATCCCGCGGGCTATTGACGAAAATTAGACCCACCCTCTAAAAAGTGTCGGTTCGTTTTTTATTCGAACTTCAATTTTTGGGCACAAAATTGACTCTATCTAGCGAAATAATTGTTGTATCGTCTCCATTTTGATTTCATTCGAAAGATTAAAAAAAATGCGTTCTTTAGAACGTTTCTCCGCTAGCGCCGCGTAACGAGAATCTCGAAAATCCACGTTTAAGCGACTTATAAGCGATTGAAGTTTGAAAAAGTTAAATTTTTTGCTCAACTGTTAAAATCGTTATACCATTGTTGTTCAAATCAATTTTAAATGCGACATTTCAAGCCAAGGCTTAGCTCGGTAAACCTTAATTGTAACTTTTATTGTTTCAAAATACTATGGTAGTTTTGCGATAACGTTAGCATTTAGTTTAGTAGTAGCCTTGGGTAGAGCCGCTATATATATAGGCCGACGCATCAAGATTAAGTTTCACCACTTTGGATCCAATTCCTTAACTTTTACTTTCAAATTTTCATTGTTGCGGAGTAGGGTTACTAGAAAAAAGTTTTGGCACATTGCTAAGCTTTGCCAAATCCACGTGCCGCTAATAATTTCTCATAGTGAAAAATTACCAAAACGCGATTACTGGCCAGAAAAGACAACCATTTAAACACACAAACACGAGCTGGATCCAAAGTGGTGAAACTTAATCTTGATGCGCCGGCTCGTATATATAGGGGCCTTAGCCTTGGGTATTTGATTTTAATATAGGGTATCACTTTTGTAGTAGTTGTAAAAGTGAACGTGTCTTTGATCTCTTTGAAAAGTTGTCAGAACGACGGCAGTTGATGGCGATGTCGTGCAAACGTACAAGATTTTACTTTTTTTTTTTTTTTTTTTTTTTTTGCGGAATTCCGCACGGGTCACCTAGTGTTATTTTAAGTGAAGGAATTTACGATGATATAGGCCTAACAGTAAGTAAAGAATTTCATCGATCTCGCTTATCTGACAGGATTGTTCCTGCAATGACCGATTCTCAAGGAAATATATCATTTCAGATTCATCACAGCAAATAGCGTGCGTATTTTTGACCATTCTGTGTGTATTTTCAAGATTTCGTTTTAGTCACTCTTCGTAAATCCTAGCAGACGAAAGAGCAATAAATTTCAGCCAATGAGCATCATCCTCTGCTAAACGCCCAAACACGTGACCTATCTGCCCAGCTAAATTTCCTGGGCTGCTTGTGCTTGAGCCCGGGAAGCTCGGGCGCTTACTCTGGACAGCATTTGGGAAGTTCGGGCGTTCCAAATGGCACCTCTGAACGCTTTGGGAAGAACCCGGGCTTCCCGGGAAGCTCGGGCGCGTATTCTGAACGCGCCCAATGTTTATCATTTACCGAGTTTTAATTCTTTAAAAACTGAGAAAGTAAAAACAGACGATTTTTTCCCAACAGTTAAATAACTCCTTTTAATAAGGCTAGGATTTTGGATTGCTACAAATTACAAACAAATACATTTTGAAAATTATTAAGGGAAAAAGAACGAAACAAAAAAAGGTATGGAAACGTAACCATGGTAACAACATGGAAAAGTTAATTTCCGTTGTGATAAAATAATTTATTTCATCTTTATTTTCAAATTTTATTCCCAAGCTTAACCATTTTAGAATCGTTTGGCTTGCTTTGCCTTGAATTTCCGGGATTCTAAAAACAATTATTATAGCTCTTCTAATGCTCGTAGAAACTTGTAATTGATATCATTTTTAGCAGAAAATTGTAAGCTTTCGAATGAAGACATTTAAGTTGTCTCTGATTGTGTTTCGTCTATTGATTCCTGGCCTGAATTCTACTTATTGAAATTATCATTAGACAGTTATCTAACATAGTCGATGCGTTGCAGAAGCCATTTCAGGACAGTGTTCATATAATTCCCAGTGGACGCACTTACCCCGTGGACGCACTTACCAGAACTCACCCTAACACAATTATTAATTAAAAATATAACTGTGTCAGGTCAGGAATATCTTTGCAGCAAATGTAAAGCTTAAAAAATGTGCCTACTCTTGTTTAGTTAAAATTTATTACAAAATAATGGTGAAATAAAAATATGCCTGCTTTTGTTTAATTAACCCCTTCCAGGCTCATTTTATTTCGGGATTACGGATCAAAAAAATGTCAATTTTTTTATGCGTATTTTCATACATACATATCTTTTTAAACATAATAGCATCATTCGCATGCAATATTTCCTACAAATAAATGTAAAAATATCTATTTAAATAAATGAGTAATTTCGGGATTACGGATCAAATATGTCAATTTTTTTATGCTTATTTTCATACATACATATCTTTTGAAACGTAATAGCATCATTCGCATGCAACATTTCCTAAAAATAAATGTAAAAATATCTATTTAAATAAATGAGTATTTACCTGCAAAGTTGGCTTTCTGTATGGCAGAAATCATTATATTTACTTTGGATTCGGCGCCTACTCTTATCTTAAATCTACAGCTCAAAACACTGTATAGTTATATTATCTAGTAGCAACAATAGCAAATAAAAGCATCCGAAACCATAAAAGGGACATGTGAAATAATTCTTGAAAGACTGGTTGTGCAGTGTTAATTTTCACCGTGCCCGAGCTACACTCTGGATGAGCCAGAATGGAACATTTCGCTTGCCCGAGTCTAGCTCGGGATAAGCCGGGAAGGGGTTAAAATATCAAAATGTATTACAAGAAAAAAGGTGAAATAAAAAACATACCTACTCTTGTTTAGTTAAAATATTAAAATGTATTACAAAATAATGGTGAAATAAAAAAATGTGCCTACTCTTGTTTAGTTAAAATATTAAAATTTATTACAAAATAATGGTGAAATAAAAATATGCCTACTTTTGTTTAATTAAAATATTAAAATGTATTACAAGAAAAAAGGTGAAATAAAAAACATACCTACTCTTGTTTAGTTAAAATATTAAAATGTATTACAAAATAATGGTGAAATGAAAAATGTGCCTACTCTTGTTTAGTTAAAATATTAAAATTTATTACAAAATAATGGTGAAATAAAAATATGCCTACTTTTGTTTAATTAAAATATTAAAATGTATTACAAGAAAAAAGGTGAAGTAAAAAACTTACCTACTCTTGTTTAGTTAAAATATTAAAATGTATTACAAAATAATGGTGAAATAAAAAATGTGCCTACTCTTGTTTAGTTAAAATATTGAAATTTATTACAAAATAATGGTGAAATAAAAATATGCCTACTTTTGTTTAATTAAAATATTAAAATGTATTACAAGAAAAAAGGTGAAATAAAAAACGTACCTACTCTTGTTTAGTTAAAATATTAAAATGTATTACAAAATAATGGTGAAATAAAAAATGTGCCTACTCTTGTTTAAAATTTAAAATGTATTATAAAATAATGGTGAAATTAAAACTGCCTACTCTTGTTTAATTAAAATATTAAAATGTATTACAAAATGATGGTGAAATCATAGATCTGACTGTCTCGCACGTGACGGGGAATGACACAGCTATTTTTAGCGAGTAATTTCGAGCACGATGCATAAAACTTTACGTCTCAAAACATCCAAAAGAAAAGGAAGAATCTAAACTTGAAAAATTGATATTCTGCTTCCCTTTACTTCAACGACTTTTAGGAGCGTCCCGATGGGAGGGTACCGGAGGTCACTGTGACCTCCCAATTATTTCCACGTTCGACACATTTTACTGACAATTCGGCTGTTTGAAGACAATATTGCAACATTGAGACTATTTGTTCTTTTTAGTTTTTAGAATTATTTTTCAAAACATGTTTTTTTTTTTTTTTTTTTTCACTAAATGTACGACATGTGTGTATGGTTCTATTTTATCATGCGGTAAAATTTCCACTTCATTCGGCAAATTGATAATTTTCCCCGTCCCAAAGATTTAAGTTCGGAGCACCCCTGCGGACTTTACACCTTAATCTAAATTTAGCTTAACCCATTAATGCCTGACATTTTTTTCTCAAAGATATTTTGTATACTGGTTACAAATGGTGTTTAATGGACAGGAAAAATAATTAAAAAAATATTATGTAAAAAATATTTTTTTTATTAAGGGAAGAAAAATCGTCCCTTAAAAGTTACGATAGACCCCAGAGGGTACATATTTTTTTAACTAATTTTTTTTCTGCTTACGATATAATATTTAAAAAGACATTTGATAAGAAGAAATAAAATCAGCAATTAACATAAACTGGGAAGCTGGGAATCACTTTAAAAACTTAGCTTTTTTTCTTGAGATTGAGAACGATGTCATTTTTGATAAAGGTCATATTAAAACTGCTGCAGAACACACTTTACAATGGTTATGTGCTGCAATCTGTTAACGAATTGAAACAATACCAAGGTATTAATTGAGCACTATTATTTGGTTGAAATGTTCATTTTGGGGAAATTCAGACCCTTTTGGACCGTTCCTAAAAAGGGACGATAGGCATTAATGGGTTAATCTTTATTTAATGCCAACTCAGTTGTTAAAAACTTTTTGAGAAAACTAACTCCGATAATCGAAGGACAACTAAAATGTGAGAATGTTCTTATGAAAAAGGGGGTAAAATGTAGGAAATTTAAAAATCGCGAGTTTGTATGGCGCAAGTAAGAATGGGAAGCTCTAAGCACAGAAGATTCGGAATAATAGGGAGGAAGCGATGATGCTGGTAGGACAGATGTTGCGCTGACAAGATAAAACATCTCTCTGCAACCGCATCACACGCTCATTTTGCGACTTCTTTCTCAATGAGTTTTAGGGATATTAGCTCAAAGAGCAAAGCGCTAATCGACATCAAAATTCAAATTTTTCTAATTCGTTCGTAAAACGCAGAAATGTTTGTCTGAAATATGAGAAGTAAAATTGCACACGTAATTAAAAGTGCAAATGAAAAATTTACATTATGAAAGAAAATGAGCACTGCCATTTGTACTTTATATTGTGTAGCTCTATTTTGCTTCTCATGTTCGATTTACGAAAAGCAGATGAATTTCGATTTATCGATATCCGATTTAATGAACTTATTAACTAATTTAACATACTCTCGGCCCCGCTTAAACGAATATTGTCGGTTCTGAGAAATATTATTCGATTAAGCGGGGTATTTGTTTAAGCGGGGATCTTTAACATTGCGTCTATGGCATGGGAAATATTCTGTTCGAGGATATTTTATCCGTATAAGCGGGGTATTCGTTTATCCGTTATCCGATTAAGCGGGACCGACAGTATATGAAATTATACTATATAACTTTGAAATCAGTGCCGTTGAAATGAGTTTTACGAGCAATTGGATTTGATATGTAACAAAGATGAAGTATATTAGTCCTTTCATAAAGATTTTCTGTTGTCTTAATAATTAGACTTAATGCGGAGGTAATTAAATGAAATGATTTTGAAGTGTCAAAGATAGTATTTCCCTGTCACTCTATTAGTTGCAGTTTCTAATTTTTGTGAACCAGTTCACCAAAAAAGATCCATTCTGCATAGTTGTAATTTGGAACAACTTAGTCTTTCACTTAAAAATATACACGCATAGGAAAAAAATGTTCTTACACGAATGATAAATTCAGTCAGCGAAAGACAACAATGCACTTTTGGAATACAATCGCATCTTGTAGGCAATCGTTGAACCAAAATTGAATCAAAAGAATTCATCTGTTTTGAGCGTTCTTTATAAGAGATTTTCCAAGCCACAAAAAAACAATTATTGGTTGCTTTAACAAACAGTGATAATTGATAAACCTTTTACAATGACGATATCATATCCAAGTCAAAATAATTTTCTAGTTAAATCGGTATTAGAATAATAATTGATGTACTTTCAGGGCCTTTTTTTTTAAATTTTGATTTATTTTCAACGAAATCGTCCGTTTTTTATTGCTTTGACCAATCAATCGCTTCAAACAACTCATCGGTTTTATTTGTTCCAATACCTTCATTTTTTTCGGTTCAACTAAAACTTCTCTCAAACAAAGAAATTTTCTCAAATGTAAGACACATTTTTACAACTTGTTTCCCAAGCCGAATGAGTTATTTTGATTGTGGATTTTTTCTTTCAAGTTTGGAATAACTTTGAATAGTCAAAAAACTCGGCAATACGAAAATTTTATTTGACTCCTTTGACTTCTATGTAAACGGGTGTGAGTTCATTGAAAAGAAATATGTTTGATAAAGAAGTTTTCTAGTTAAAAAATTAATACATAGTTGTTAGAAACAGTAAAGTAAAACTTCCTAAGAGTTTTTCAATTTTGTTACGACGAAATGATATCTAGTTAGTTTTCAGGTAACTGCTTTACAACAATTAAAAAGGTGAGATTAAGGTAGCTAATGTTATTAAATTGATGTTATATATAGTAGGAGAAATGGCTTATTTAGTTCTGTACGAACTTCTTGCTTGTTTTTCAATAAATACACGCAAAAGGACATGAAGACAGCTAAATACCAGACATAAAAAGTGCATAAACCAAAGATTTCAAAACAATTAGTTTTCTTTCTATTTCTATGTCACAAGCATACAAATAGTCGAACCGTAAAATATTCTTTCTAACTAAGTAATGTTTATAGGGGAAATGCTTAAGCATATTTGCCAAAACTACTGACACCTTGCTTTTCGACACATCTCGCGTATTAAAAATACATCAAACAATAAGTAAATTATTGAAGCTATATTTCTCTTGATGATTATTTTTTAGCCTAATCCAATCAGCAACAAACTTCGTTGACGCATATCCTCTTAAATCATCTAAAATCGTATTTACTTTGATGTGATAGCAAAATGTCCTCTTTTGGGAGGAGGGGGGGGGCAGAGTGATGGAAGGAATAGTAATCTCATCCTACCCACCGTCCGTACAAACAATGTCGTCGTAAACACACACTCCAGCTCATTAAAGTCAGCGTTTTTTATCAGGAGAGCACGTGTTCCGAGACAAACACCAACACACCCCGAATTCAGGATTCCCCTTATTAAAAATCATAGGCCGGGCCGTCAAATTTAACACCCTATAATCCGGAATTACGCCACACATAAACGTCAAGCCCTCTAATCACGCGGGGAATGAAATAGTGCGTCTGGTGGTGTGCCATAGAGAGGTGGAGGGGGGGGGGGACACTGTCCCCGAAAAAGTCATTGGATCCCACCTCTAGGTGTTTTGTTTTGCACTGATGGTCATCACTGATAACAATTCGGAATGAGGGTGCTATCTTCGATTTTGTCCCGGGTTCGATTCTACGCGGGGAATTAGAGATTTATAGTCTTGTGAACACTGTTTTCAAATCAGTGAACATTAGTTGATTGATTGATTGGGAACATTTCGATATGGTGGTGAAAGCGGAAGTAAATAAATTTTTCTCACTTTAAACGGACCTAATCTTTCCATGAACAATTCACCTCAGGCTTTAAAGGCATTTTACTGTCTTTTTTTGAGTGCTTTGCATTTTAAAAATTCATTCTGTTTATTCATTTCAGTATTTTATTGCGAAAGATTATATGAAATAGTATGCACAGTAATAGAAGGCTATTTTATTGTCAAAAAAAGAAATGCAATTGCTTTAAAAAGCAATTTTACTTTTTAAAATTTTAAGTGATTGTTCGTTAATAAAGGTGACAAAAACAGATTTAATTTTTTGAAAAAAATAATTATAGGTCTATGATTAAAAGCGCATCGACGTTGATGCTTTTGTCATTGATTTGTTTAGATGTTTATATGCTGTAGATTTTTTTTTTTTTGAATAAAAAAGCATCATAAAAATTCTGCTATTATTATACCTATGAGAATTCGCAGTTCTAGAGCTTGAGTACACCACCTTGCGGTGATTTTAGAAATTGGCAAAATGGGATGGAGGTAAAACATTCCGTTCCTCCTCTGGTGTAAAATGAAGATTTCTGACAGTTTGTGATGTTAAGGAAATGTCAAAAGTATAAAAACGTGAAGCCCATAAATACGAAGAAAAATTACTGTCATTCACTAAGATTGCAAGCAGGTTATAAGTTACTAGATTTGTTTGCTTTACCTCTTTCAACAGCCATTTTAACTGGCCCTTCCTATAGTTTATTTAAATTGGGAATTCAGTGATGATGAAAGTTAATCTAAACACTTAGTTAGAGATGGGGACATGGGTCCTATACGGAAGTTAAAAAGGAATTCACGGGATAAATCATAAAAACCTTATTTTCAAAACGAGGGAAATAACGTTAATTGTGCAACTGAAATTAATTGTTGTTTTAATGTACTTTATTGCCAATATATTACGGTTCTTATAATGAAATATTGAATACATAAAGCAAATACTGATTGGTATTAAACGTCGATGATAATAAAGCATTATCCTGTCTACAATACGAGAATATCTATGTTCTGAAGCGTCACTTTTTTTAAAAATTATACATAAGTAAAAACCTTTAATACCTCGCACTTGAATTTAATTCAACACAAACCAACTATTTTTGTGAATTCATAAGTTTTGAAATGCTGAAATCGAGCCCCTGTCCCTCCTCCTTTTCCAAAAAAGCGTTTCTGTTAGTATTGAATAATATTCAAGAATAAGTACCTAATTCAAGTTGAAAAAATACCAAAAGTTAAAATATAATACTCGAACTAAGGAAGTTAATTTTGGCTCCAAAGCTCCAATATTTGTAAATTTTGTTTCCTTTTAGTAATTTGTCCTCTGTATGTTTGAAGACGTGCCAAAAAAAACTCACCATTCATTCGAGGGTGAGTAAAATGGAAATTTGCTCCAAAATTTGAGTCAAACATTTTTTGCTGACTACAATACATACTTCCTTTACTTCGTAAAAGGATAAAAAAAGTAGCAAAAGAGCTTTGTATTTCAGAACCCCCGTTTTCAACAATAAATGACTTGTTGTTAAAGAAGCACGCAATGATTATATCATGTTTACAACAACTGTACAGTGTGATTAATAATGCAGAGCGAGAGCAAACAAATTCCTGACTTCCACCAAGCACTCTGACCCATAGAGTTGACTAATGGAGCCTTTAAATGAATTCTACTACTGAAGCGTTCAAGAGGAGCTGTTCCCACTTAAAAGCAATCTAATTGGCTGATATGCCAAAGCTGTCAAAACAGACAGTTTAGATGCTTAATCCAGTTCATCAGAATGGCGTAAAAAATGACCCTTCATTTTCCAGGGGTGTGCCTTAGTGTATTCAAATGTTTGTTTGAAGGGAAATGTAGAAGTTGTGTTTCTTTCACAAACGCTAGATTGCCCAAGCAAGTCATTTTGACATCTTGGGCAATATAGAAATTACACGTAAATATAGAAATGAATTAGGAAGGCGTAAGTAACTACAACTATTAATAAATACATTCATATATTGTATAAAAAGCAAAAGTTACAAACTTCTGATTCTGCCACGCCGTGAGAACAAACATCCAACACTCCTTAAAAGTGCAACACATTTTTTAAAGCAAAAATATGAAAATGAACAAAGAAAATTGAATAAGAACGTAAGCAAGCAAAAACAATAGAATAACACTACCACAGATATTTAAAGTATATATACTAAATTCGATGGGCAACAGTGATGCCATTTAAAAGAACCCAAAAGGTTTTTCCATTACAGTCTCCAGACTTTTTTAAGAATCAGAGCCGTAAATTGCGCTCTGTCTACTACTGGGATCTGAAGAAAAGAAATAATTAAGTTATTTCACCTTAAAAAGCTGAAACCTTATTCCTTGAGGCTTGATCGTCATTATCTTTATCGCCAAAGAATAACAAAAGTGGAAACGTGATTGTAGGCCATCATTTTTTTTTTTCATTTGTTGGGAATACAAGTTCGGTTCCATAAACACATTTTTTTTATACACGGGAACTGTATTTATCTGTACAAACTGTATAAAATGAAGTGGAGGAGCAAAATCAAGGACATTAACTGATTAACGTTTTTTTAATGAGCAAACTCTACGAGAGTAATCGCAAATATGTAGCCAATTATTTCGTTGATGCTAATATCTAACACATACGCATGAAAAAGAAGCGACAAAAAATATAATAACTTTGACATTACGAGGCGTAGATCTGGAGAAAACATTGAAACAACTGAAGATTATATGCAACGGACAAACTAACAGGAAGAGGTTGGGTGGATACTAATTATGACATTTGAGTCTCCCAACAAACGACTTTTGCAACAGGCATGAATGAAATGCTACATAGTTATTATTTCTTTTTCTGTATTTCCTTTGCGCAGTTGTGTTTCAAATCTTTAGAATAAGTTTTTTTTTTTCCGTTCGAAAACAGTACTGAATCAAGGAAAGGAAGAAATTTAATTTTGAAATTAACGAGGCATATAAATCAGACTAAAAAGGCGACATTAGAAGAGATTTTACCAAAAATACGGCGTTCAGTAACGAAAAAATGTAGCATTTTTTTCTACAATTGACTTACTGCTAAATTTCCTTCATAACCTAAAAAAAAAAGGAAAATTTTATTTAGGGAAAATGTATCATGCATTAATACAGCTTTACCAGAAAATTGGGATCAAAATCAGGATATTTGACCTTTTTTAAAGAAGGATATTGTTTTCTTTTTAAAATACTTTATTAGTTTTTTTTTTCTCTTTTAATAGTAAAGAAAAAAGCTGTTAAATTGAAAATAAATGAAATGTTCAGTTATTTTAAATTAGAATGCATGATTTCATATATTGTCTTTTGATGGATACCGTAAAACGGGGTGCATCGGGACAGTAGGACGAATCGAAACGAAACTTTTCAATCATACAAAGATTTTCTCAATTAATGTAAAGCCCAAAGACTTTCTCTATTAATATAAGGCCGGGTATTTTTTGTCTTTGATTTTCTTAGACAGGTAATTTCATGAGAAGTAAGAAAAATTTACCTTTGTCATTAATTTTTTGTCATATACTATACAATCCTCTCCCTCCTCTCTCTTTCTTTCTCTCATTTACTTTGCACTAGGGGTGCCCATCCCCCCCAAGCTCAATGGCGCAAATCCCCCCTCCCCCAACATTTTTCATAAACCTCATGCGCTTTTAATTTTTATCCCTCTTTTTTTTATTTTATTCATTTTTTTAAATATTATTTGTTTATTTTTTAAGAATTATTATTATTTTTTTAAATATTTTTTATTTATTTTTTCAAATTATAACTATTATTTTTTAAATATAATATTAATTTTTAAAAAGTACGAATTATGCGTAGAATAGAATCACTTTTTTTTCCTTCCAGACATTTTAAGCGCACACACACAAAATAAATAAATAAATAAGTAATAATAAAAGAAAAAAAGAAATAATTTTAATTTTAAAAATAAATTAATGAATAATTTATTTAAAATCAACAAATAATTTAAATTAAAACAATACATTAATGAATAATTTAAATAAATAAATAAATTAGTTAAAAAAATTCCCCCCAAAAATTTTGATGGCGCAACTTGCGCCATAATCCCCCCCCCCCCCTGTGGGCACTAGGGTGGTCACAAAAATCAGTTTTCGAATTTCTTTTGCGGCACCCCCCTAAAATGTGCCAATGGGCTAGAAAATGAGATTTGCAAAGTTTTAGCTTAATTGGATAATATTACCACGTGCCGCAAAGAGGGTAAAGTTAAGAAAAACAGCGGTTTTTAGCTAAAAATTGTAGTTTTTACTCTGTAAAACCAAAACAACTGATCCTAGAAGCTTTATTTTGGTCTCATTTTGTAGGAAATTTTATTTTCTTTAAGTCTAATCTTATTTAAAGTTTCGAAAAAAAAGATTAAATATTTTTCAGAATTTTCACAAGTCAGGCTGCAACGCAAATCCTCGAAATTGCAAGTAACATGGGGAAATTTTTTTTTTCAACTAATCTTTTGAGGCACCCCCCTAAAATGTGCCAATGGACTAGAAAATGAGATTTGAAAAGTTTTAGCTTAATCGGATAATATTAACACGTGCCTCAAAGTGGGTAAAGTTACGAAAAACAGCGATTTTTAGCCAAAAATCGTAGTTTTTCCTCTATAAAACCAAAACTATTCATCTTAGAAACTTTATTTTGGTCTCATTTTGTAGGAAATTTAATTCTCGTTAAGTGCTATCCCATTCATTTTTGCTATCATGTCCAAAGTATTTATTTGGCATTTTTCAGGTTAAATCGTAGAGTATATCAAAAATAAGAAATTTTCATGCAAAAACCTAAAATCATTACAATATTCAATTACATTTATTTGCTTATTGTTGGATTTACTTTGTCAATTAAAAAAGGGGTATTTTTGCGGTACTTTAGAAATAAATGAAACAAATTCCTGTGTTAAAATAGAGGAATTAAGGGGTTAAGATGGAAAGCAAAGAGTTAAAATGACAATAAAAGCTTTAATGCACCTTTATACTTATACTGTTAAATTATATAACATTATTTTACTACTCTTTACATACAAACTAGCGACAAAACAGAACTAGGTTAAGCGACAAAACAGAAATTGCGAATAATTAAAGTTTAAAGTTTTATTGTTGTAGTTATTGCAGCTTTTTTGTTTTCTGGTTTTGTCATTAGTGTGCGTATGAAATTGGTCTATTGATATCTATTGTTTGATTTACCAAGTTTTATTTGCTCACCTGTATCTATTGCTTACCATTGTAGAGAGTGTTCATTTTTTAAAATGTAACTTAGCCCCTTCATCCTCCAAGCCCTTCATTTATGGCTTGTACTGCTCATTTCATAAGTTATACTCGCAGTTATTTATTTTATCTATGAGTTTCAAAGACATAAATTTATTATATATTCGTAATAATATTGCTGTTTTTTCTCTAAAAAGTCAACGTTATCCGTAGAGTTTATCAAATTTACTAAAAGAACTTATTAATTTACATTTTAATGATTTATTTTTTTCTAAGCAATTTCGAGGATTTATGCTGCAGCCTGACTTGAAAATTTCTGAAAAATATTCAATCATTTTTTTCGAGACTTTAAATGAAATTGACTTAAAGAAAATGAAATTTCCTACAAAATGAGATCAAAATAAAGCTTCTAGGATGAATAGTTTTGGTTTTGCAGAGGAAAAACTACGATTTTTGGCTAAAAATCGCTGTTTTTCGTAACTTTACCCACTTTGAGACACGTGTTAATATTATTCGATTAAGCTAAAACTTTTCAAATCTCATTTTCTAGTCTATTGACACATTTTAGGGGGGGTGCCTCAAAAGATTAGTTGAAAAAAAAATATCCCCATGCTACTTGCAATTTCGAGGATTTGCTTTGCAGCCTGACATGTGAAAATTCTGAAAAATATTTAATCATTTTTTTCGAAACTTTAAATCAGATTAGACTTAAAGAAAATAAGGATTCCTACAAAATGAGACCAAAATAAAGCTGCTAGGATCAGTAGATTTTGTTTTACAGAGTAAAAACTACAATTTTTGGCTAAAAATCGCTGTTTTTCTTAATTTTACCCTCTTTGCGGCACGTGTTAATATTATCCGATTAAGCTAAAACTTTGCAAATCTCATTTTCTAGCCCATTGGCACATTTTAGGGAGGTGCCGCAAAAGATTAGTTGAAAAAAAATTTTCGCCATGTTACTTGTGACCACCCTAGTGGGCACCCTGCTTTGCACTTTATCATATGGACGAGAGAGACGAAAAACTTGCTCATCAAACCACTGTTTGTACAAAAACCGATATTTTACTCCATTTTTATTTCGCCCAATGCCCATCTTTTTACTCAATTCAAACTTTATCTATGACATTACTGTCCGTCCGTAAAAGCAGCGTCTAGCACTTGCCAATCATTCCACTTAAAAAGGGGGTGATGGGTTGTGAGTGGGAACTTTCCGAAGTTTTCAATTTAAAACTTGCATTTTTGCTATCCTTTTGACACATTCAACTAAACTATGTATTTGAAATTAGCATCATTCTATGTTGCTCGATGCGGCTCAAAATGCTTCTTATTATTCTTCCCTCAATGTTATCTCACCTATCACCCCTATTTTGGTAAGATCAGAGAAGACCTGACGCATGCGTAAATACGCGGAAGGTTTTACCTATGAAAATCAGACAGTAGAAGCGTTTTCCTGAGAGGTTTACTTTCTTACCTAAGTACTCTCAGAACAGTGAAGCCCGATTTAAGTTCATACTCGATTCAGAACCCGGATTATGAGGACTAAGAAATTTAAAAATAAACATGCAGATGTGTACTACACTGCGATGCAAAAGTTTAGACAAAATGCAAATATGTGAATAAAAAGAAAACTATTCAACGAAATGCTTTCAAATTTCTACTGCAGGTACACAATCTGGTTCCAAATACGTGTCTGGAGTTCTTATAACTATAACTGGAATCAAATTTTGGATATTACAAAAGACATTTTTTTACATTGTTGCAAAAGTTTAGACAATAGTCAGATTTTATGCAAATATCCCTTGAAATGTGATTGGTGGAGGAAATGCGGGACTGTATTATTCATTTATAAAGTGCAGAGATTGCCGAATAAATAATCAAAATCTCAAAAGCTCTTTAGTTCTCGTGTAAAGAAGATGAGAAAGTTTGGAAGCCGAAATTTGAAAATGAACCTACTTTATGAATTTTTTGTCTTTTAAATCGGCTCTAGTGTGGTAGTACATTGTTTTTTACTTTGTGGAGAGCAAATTCAGACATGCGTATCGATCAAAAAGTCCAAGAAAAATTATATTTCTTAAGGATGAAGGAATTGAAAAAACGGCTCAGACTGACGATTCGCCCCTTAATCCTACAAAACTTCAACTTGGGTCAAAAACAGCACGTGACAGCATAAGTAGATGAATAACTGAATCGGAATGCATAAAAAAAAACAAAGAATTGTGCCTGAGCCTTTTCGGACAGAGTGTCCCAAATAAGCCAGATTTTAATGTGAAAAGCAGCATATGTATCATCGTGACTAAAAAATGAATGGTACTTTCTTTGATAAAAATTATTAAAATTGGGATGGCCTAGATGGATTATAATTCTTTTCGCGGGACTTGAGAAATAACCGATGATCATATGCTGTGCTGCTTTTACCAATAAAATCTGGCTTATTTGGGACACTCTGTCTGAAAAGGCTCAAGCACAATTCTTTGTTTTTTTTATGCATTCCGATTCAGTTGTTCATCTACTTATGCTGTCACGTGCTGTTTTTGACCCAAGTTGAAGTTTTGTAGGATTAAGGGGCGAATCGTCAGTCTGAGCCGTTTTTTCAATTCCTTCATCCTTAAGAAATATAATTTTTCTTGGACTTTTTGATCGATACGCACGTCTGAATTTGCTCTCCACAAAGTAAAAAACAATGTACTACCATACTAGAGCCGATTTAAAAGACAAAAAATTCATAAAGTAGGTTCATTTTCAAATTTCGGCTTCCAAACTTTCTCATCTTCTTTACACGAGAACTAAAGAGCTTTTGAGATTTTGATTATTTATTTAGCAATCTCTGCACTTTATAAATGAATAATAGAGTGCCGCATTTCCTCCACCAATCACATTTCAAGGGATATTTGCATAAAATTTGACTATTGTCTAAACTTTTGCAACAATGTAAAAAAATATCTTTTGTAATATCCAAAATTTGATTCCAGTTATAGTTATAACAACTCCAGACACGTATTTGGGACCATATTGTGCACCTGCAGTAGAAATTTGAAAGCATTTCGTTGAATACTTTTCTTTTTATTCACATATTTGCATTTTGTCTAAACTTTTGCATCGCAGTGTAAAACGGCTAGAAATATACAATTGAAATATAAAAATAGGCACTTATGTAAAGAAAGTGTTCAAATCTGAATAAAAAAAGATTTTTTTCTTTTTGCATTTTGTTATAAAAGCGGCAAATGCATGCTGAAAAAAATTATTCCCTCAGAAAATGCAATAGGTTATCCCTAGTAAAAGGAACAAATTGTGGTAGGTTGTTTCTATTTCTATTTTTTTTTTTTTATCGCCACAAACCAGATTGAACCAACCAACCTGAAAATGGTTGGGTCAACCGGGAATTTGACTTCCACCTGTAGTCAAATCCTTTCCATGATCAGATATCCAACTCTGTATGATTATAGGCTTTTACTGCTTTTTGCATATTTATACATGAAAATTCTAGTAATTGTTATAAAAAACGACATGACGCATGCGTAAATACGCGGAAGGTTTTACCTAAGATAATCAGACAGTAGTCTCATAGCTGGAAAAGAAATAACATCAGAGCAGAGATGCTTCATTTAGAGAACGAGGAAAAAGTGATAAAAATTATCTGCATATGATCTTTCGCTTTAATGAAAATCGACTCCTTTTATCATAGTGTAATTAGAGCAATAAAATACCTCAAACAGACATTGCACGTGCTGCCATGATATTTAATACGCGGAAAAGTGTTACACTGTGTAAATTAGTATTCTGATACACAGCATGTCTCCGGGTTGATTAAGTTGTCTTGAATGTCCAAGTCACTTTCAAAACAGACGAACTATTTTGCAGGATCAAGGCCGAAGGTAGCATCTGCCAGATATTTTCCTGGTGTAAATTTAAATTTTATTTTTATATCACTTATTTTATTGCTTATCTTTTCTCGAGAATCATGTTTTTTTTTCTTTCTTCAGCGGTTTCTTATGTGATGTGCACTTGATAACTAAATAACGGTAATTTATTTTGATTATTCCTTATACAGGTATTTTCGTCAAGTGGCGTGCGCAGACAAGGTTAATGGTTGCTCTCTGAATGTTAATTTTCAATGTCTTAATGAAGGTCGGAGAAGTGACACTTCTTTGAAGAAATCAACCATTTGTTTTGCTGATGTAACGGGCTCACAAAAAGACTTTTTGTTTTATGCTTTAAACTTATAAAACCAAAATTACATTAAAATGGAAAAATAACTCATATACTAATGTATGCAAAAGAAGAAAGGGACATACATTGGTAGAAAATTAAACTACATAATCAAGAAGTTGTACTAGATAAATGAAATTCAGGAGATGTGGTAGCACATCTGAAAGATGATGCCAATTCACTTTTCGCTCCAGAATAGTAAGAATCAAGAATGCTTTTATGAAGATGAAGACGGCAGTATTGAGAGGTCACTGAGTTTTAGCGAGGGCATGTGATATTGGACTGCGAACAATTGAACATTTTCTTTCCCCTATTATTCTAGAAAGACTTGCAAGAGATGTATCTATTCTGAATGATTGCTGGAACACAAGAGTAGACTCTGGAGAATATTATTTCAAGAAGATCATTACTGAGAGCAAAACTGTTGTATTTAGTTAAGTTGATTATGCCTCGTCCGGCTAAAACTACAGTAGAAGTAAGAGTTTTCGTTCGCACCATCGAAATATAGCTAATAAGAAAGCATTGATTGCATAAGAGAAAATGAACCACTGGTTCCACTACTGTAGCCGGTCATCTTGCTTAACGGCACTGAACTAACGGTCAGAGAAGTCTTCAAGTTCGAGCATGGATGTACTTTCTCTCTCGCCTGTCCTTGTCCTTGCTTTTTGTGACTGTGTCGTTGTGCTGCGAATAAATGCCTACCCTGTAAACGGGCTCTTATGTACTGTGTAAATTGGACTTCATGCCGAATTACGGTACAGTTGGAAACATGAAGAAGTGCATCCCAAATTGCTATCCTAGCTGGCACACGACAACAACAACAACCAATCACTGTAGCAAATAGATTACTTGAAAGATTTGTACCAGACCACAGCGAAGTACACTGTTATGAATGTCTAGCTTCTTTATTTTCAATAAATTAGAAAAACTGAGCAAGAATCTAAGAAGATGGCACAAAAGCAGAAAGTATCTCAAAAACTAAATTTTGGCTAAATTATTTTCCTGCAGCACATTGAATCACGGCTATTCTAATGGTGTCAATCTAGATGTCACTATCAAACTGAATGGAAATCTGTTGTGTACTCAAATGAGAGCATTTTTTGTCTTAGTATCAATAATATGTATGTACATTTGAAGAAGGTTAGGTGAGTTCTTGTAATCAAGCCGTGTGCTACGTAAACATGCTGGACTTACATCAGGAGTAATTGTCTTGGGAGCAATATCCTTTAATGTAAGGGCACTCTTGAAATCATCTCAACTATTATAATAGAAAATTTACACATAAAAACTGTAATGATTGAGGCAATTGTGATGCTACTTCTAATTACTATTCCGAGTGAAATTTTCTAACAAACTATTGTTGTCTACATACTACAGCTGTCACACACTGTGTGCCATAGTGTGATTTTGGATTGCAATGTTCTTTACAAAGCAAGGAATACTACCCAAGGACGACTACCAGCATCATACTTAACCAGCACAGATTTTATTTGTATTTAATCTCCTTTTTTTTCAAGCTTTTCGAGGAGCAAAAAGTTTTGCTTGAGCGAACCTTTTCATTTAAGCTTCTAATAAAAATGATGAGCATGTACCTAACTTTGTATGTATGCCTGTGTATGTATTTTCAACTTTTGAATACGGCTAAAAAAAATTCGACACATTTGAAAAGAGGTCCATATATTTTAAATTTTACTTGATTTTTGAGGAACATTCACTGGATTTACAGGTAACAGTCGGGCATCGACGATTTCTTAAAACATTTGAATCAAAAACAAGCAAAAACATAATAAAAGACGTCTTATGATTTAATATTACTTAGAGAAAAATTGCTCCACATTTTTTCGTGGTGGCTGCCTCTGTCTTTTAATTTGGTTCCCTTAGAGTCGCTCTCCTCCTTGTTCCAATATCTTCTTCAGATATTTGAGAAAAGTCAAGCAAAACTTCTCAAAACTGTAAAACTATATCATGCATGGAAACAACGAAACAAATGGAGGTCTTGCAGTATTAGTAATAAGAACGAGTTGTTGCACGAAGCTGTTGCACTTTTTTCTCATTTTAAGATAACCTTGACATAAAACTAAAAAAAAAAAAAATCTGGTATGGATCCCACACTACTTCCTTTTACGTGTACATTTCTTAGCAGTTGCCTTAAGTGTTAAAAAAAGTGCTTGGAGTGAGCAAGGTAACAATTCAAATATTTATTCCCCTAATCTGCAATGAAACAATGCAAAAAATATTTTACAATGGTTAATTTTCTAAATATTGCTGATTTTAATATCATTCAGTGATTTTTTCGCAAACTATCGTCAATAGCGCAAAGTTGAACCCAAATTCAAAAAAATTTTTTTCGCCAAATTTGTCGCCAACTTGGCGATATGTCGCCAAGTTGGCGTCAAACACTTGGCGATTTGTACGCTATAATGCTTGGCGACATATTGCTAACCCAGGTAGCACACTTCGTTGAATTAACGTTTTAAAATCGTTGCCATCGTTGAAAATCCGTTAGGTTGCGATTCTAACGATTTTACAACGTTTTTAAAACGCAAATGTTTTTCGTTGAAAATCAAGTTGTGTTTTTAACGATTTTACAACGTTTTTGTAACGCAAATGTTTTCCGTTGAAAACTAAGTCCAAAAACAGCAGCAGTCTACATCTCAACACTCTCGTCTTCTCTTGCAAGCAGCCATTACTTCAACGGCAGACAAAGAAAAACATTTGTAAAGCATGTTCATCTCAAAGGTACGTAAAGTATTGGAAATTGTATTTTACTTACTATAAAATATTTTATAATTCTCTGTTTTCCATTTTCCGTATTGTTTTTTGTGTTATAATTCTCTGTTTTACATTTTTCGTATTCTTTTATAGTTATCTGCATTCACGTATAAAATTTTAAAAATCTATGTGCATCGTTAAAATTAAAATTGTATGTAGTAATTGGTTAATTGTGTTCCTGTTCTTTTTTTTTCTTTTTAATTTCATTGATTATGTGAATTTTGAGAAGATGCATCCAAATATTTAAAGGAAATCGTAATTTAATTTTGGAATAGATATGAAAACTTCAAAAGAAGAAACGCTATTCTAGCATTATTATTTCGAATTGATATTTTGGAATCGGCTGCCATTTTGAAAATAGTTGTCGGAAGAATATTCTGTGTTTACAATTTTATTACGTTTATTTTTTTAACTAGCGGATTGGATTCATATCATTGCTAAGAAATAAAAAAATATATTTAGATGCTTAGAAGGATTATTAAACAATATTTAAATAAAAATATGTAGTTTTTACACATTTTTATCAAATATTCGAAATATTTTGAATGCAAGGTTGAGATTACTGTATGAAACATAAGTTTCGTGCGAAAAAACTATCAGCAATTATGCAGCAGTCAGTTTAATGGGACAAAATCAGGAATAATATAGTCTAGCTGTACATCTCCAATTGTGGTTGCATTCGAATGTTTCCAAGGGGGTGTTTAACCCCTTTTTTGGGGTAAATCAGTTCATTTCAATGCAGTCTCAAATG
This sequence comes from Uloborus plumipes, assembly GCA_038373865.1. Classification (NCBI taxonomy): domain Eukaryota; kingdom Metazoa; phylum Arthropoda; class Arachnida; order Araneae; family Uloboridae; genus Uloborus; species Uloborus plumipes. The sequence goes on along the minus strand of JAXGGA010005918.1, from coordinate 9,926 downwards.
ATATGAATTGGCGCGACCACTTGGCGATATATCTCCATGCTTTTGGTCGCCAAGTGATTGACGCCAACTTGGCGACTTATCTCCAAGTTGGCGACAAATTTGGTTTTTTTTTTTTTTTTTTGAATTTGGGTTTATTTGGCGCTATTGGCGATATTTTGCAAAAAATCCATTGAATAATGTTAAAATCGGCGATATTTGGAAAATTAATCATTGTAAAACATTTTTTTGCATTGTTTCGTGCAACTAGAGGTGTAAATGTTTGAACAGCTACCTTGCTCACTGCAAGCACTATTTTAACACTTAAGGCATCTACTAAGTTACCGTAAAGTCGGGTTACTTGGACCCACAAGGAGGTTACTTGAGCCCACAGTAAAATGATAAAATCTAGGTTTGGTACTAGCGTTAGAGACTGCAGAGTGCTTCTACCTAGCAGAGAAACGAGGAACTACGTGTAAGTCTTCAACTAATAAGTACCAAACCTAGATTTTATCATTTTACTGTAATGGGCTCAAGTAACCCCCTAGGGTCCAAGTAACCCGACTTTACGGTATTTACACGTAAAAAGAAGTTGTGTGGTGTCCAAACCAGATTTTTTCAGTTTAACCTTTTCCACGAAATTACTAGGCCTAAACTTTAAAACCTTCATCAAAGAAATTGAAATTGTTTTGTAATTTCAATATAATCTGCTAAGGAGAATTTTGGGATTAATTTTCTTATAACTATAAAAGTTACGAATTTTTAAGTGAAAAAATAACAGATAGTGTATTTTTTCTACTATTTTTCAAATTTTGGTGATTAAAATTTAATTAAATTAATAAAATAATATTAATGCGGTTCAAGCAAAAAGTCTCTGACATACCATATGAGGAGAAAAAAACAATTATATTATTTATTTTTAACTCTTTGAGCGGCCGCGACGTAAAATTCCGCTTTTAGATATTTCATTGGATGAATTTACCGTCCAGAATTTTGGAAAAAAGTACCAATGGAACTAGGAACTTAATTATTGATCTCAAGTTAATTTCAAAAAAATAAAATATATTACTTAGAGGCAGAAAATATTATTAAGAGGTTCTAAAGTAGAACCCATGGCGCCCAAAGGGTTTTAACAAAATATTGATGAAAAAAAATGGAGATTGTCTTAAACTTCTCAAATTAAAAAAAATCAAACTTTAAATTTTCTATTAAATTAGTTTTTGCTTTTAATGTGGAAAATGTGTTTTTAATCATAACCTTTTATAAAACAAACATGAAATAAGTAAAAATCTTAAGAAACAAACAAAGTGTCAAAAAGAACCAAGTCCTCTTGATCTAAATTCAGTTTAAGGCTTAATTGTGGACCTCTTAAAAGTAAAAGATTTTACAATTATATTCCAAATGCAGCTTTACAAAGCTGCATTTGGAATATAATTTTTAAAAATGCTGTTAAACTTATTTATCAATCTATAATGGCTCTTTCTGTTTCCAGATGACCGATTCGATTTTTTTTTGCCGGAAAACTTCATTGAATCGTAAGTTTCTTTTACTTATATTTAACTTGGTCATGTTTTACGAATTTAGCAAGCAGTAAACTATTGCATGAAAATTATGTATAAAATTTCTATCAACTTTACTATTAGAGCTTTTAGGACTATCTTTTGTCCCAAAATGAAATAGAGAATTTCCAACTAGTTTCTTCAAATTTTCAATTTTTGCACTTACATCCCTTTGCTTCTCGCTGCCTCGTATTAGAAATACATTGCTAATAGGATAAGCTTGTATTTTGATAACTTCTTAATGATAAAATCTTTTGCGAAGTCTCCCTTAAACATCATAGAAAATTCCAATTATTCTCCTATATCGTATGAAATAACACTGAAATCACTAGGAATTTTGCTAACTAAATCCTACCAACACTCATTGATTAATGAAAACTATTTAAAAGAGAGAGAGAGAGAAAATAAAAGAAATAAAAGTGATTAAGAAAACATTTTTGCTAAGTTTTAAACAAAAAAAATTAGTTATAATTCAAACAATTACATTTAGTTAAAATTATATATATATATATATATATATATATATATATATATATATATATATATATATATATATATATATATATATATATATATATATATATATATATATATATATATATATATATATATATAATAAAACAAATAAAAAATACTAATAATGAAATCGAAAATGGCACATTAGGAGAAGTGAAAGGAGAAAGGTTGAATCCAGAGCTCATCAGCCGTGGGGGATTCAAGAGTGGTCGAAAGACCAAAAAATTTTAAAAATAAACTAAAGAGAGGATGTTTTAGTTCAAAATATGCAGTCTACAGATATTCATTGGGCATAGACATTCATACTTGCCCAATGAATATCTGTAGACTGCATATTTTGAACTAAAACATCCTCTCTTTAGTTTATTTTTAAAATTTTTTGGTCTTTCGACCACTCTTGAATCCCCCACGGCTGATGAGCTCTGGATTCAACCTTTCTCCTTTCACTTCTCCTAATGTGCCATTTTCGATTTCATTATTAGTATTTTTTATTTGTTTTATTATATACTTGGCTTTGTAGTTTAGCTGCTTTGCGCATCTATGGGCTTTTGGTGTGGTCTCTTCGTTTTTCCTCTTACAATTCTATTATTTTATATATATATATATATATATATATATATATATATATAATATATATATATATATATATATATATATATATATATATATATATATATATATATATATATATATACAGGGTGAGTTCGATCGAATCTGCCATACGAAAAGGGGTGATAGAAGAGCCCAAGTGGAGTATAGAACCACCCGTTAGCGGTGTCAATTCGTAACCGTAACCGAGTTATGGTATATTTAAGGAAAATTCACAAAAAAACAAAATTCTGAGAAAAAGACCAATTTCTGAAGTTCCTGTTGGGTCTACGCACAAAATAAGCATATATTTCGAAAGAGCAGAAAAAATCCTTTAAAATGACATCTTTTTCATCAGGATAGTCGCACTTTATAGCGAGTTACAAGCTTTCAAACATTGGAAACAAAAATGAAATTTCATCAAACTTTTCAGTCAAAAATTTCAAAAACAACCGTATGAGCTACAACCGGTCAAATGCACCAAAAACTTTCCCATTTCACTAGCTTTCAGATGATACAACAGAAAATCCTATTGGGCTTCAAGTTCAGCAGATATTCCGGCTTTTGTTTGAAACAGTATGAAAATCGTCCTTTGTCAGAATATGGAAACCAGCAAAGAGTCAGAATTTTATGTTCTGAATTTTCTATTTCATGTAAGTGTACTGGTTTATTTATTCAAGAAAAGGAAAATTTTATAACTAAATATTAAATTGTAACACTTTATTAAGTTAATAATCACAACAGAAGATAACAACACGTAGAAACAAAGGAAGCATTACTTTAACGCGCTTTTCACAAAGAAAAATTCAAAATTAAATGAGTTACACTAGCATCTATGAGTACATTTACATGTAAACAATCCTGTTCATTTCTCAGAGCTACTGAAATTATCATCCCCCACACCGGATAGATGCCCTTGGCCTTTTAAGAGCAAAAACTACCGTCGCTCTCAATGAAAATTCATTTCTCACTTTTGCTACTGCTCCATCAAGCCAAATGCGCAAGTCCTGCAAACTGGTTGCATCTGAGCAGTAAACTGCTTGTTTCAAGAATCTCCAAACAAAGAAGTTCACTGGCGTCAGGTCTGGTGATCTAGGTGGCCAAGGAATAGGACCCAAATGACAGGATGAATGGACTCCATGAAATTAAATTTCATAGAGAGCGACGGTAGTTCTCGCTCTTAAAAGGCCAAGGGCATCTATCCGGTGTGGGGGATGATAATTCCAGTAGCTCTGGGAAATTTTGAGGATTGCTTACATGTAAATGTACTCATAGATGTTAGTGTAACTCATTTAATTTTGATTTTTTTTTTGTCAAAAGCGCGTTAAAGTAATGCTGCCTTTGTTTCTACGTGTTGTTATCTTCTCTTGTGATTATTAATTTAATAAAGTGTTACAATTTAATATTTAGTTATAAAATTTTCCTTTTCTTGAATAAATAACTCAGTACTCTTACATAAAATAGAAAATTTAGAACATAAAAGTCTGACTCTTTGCTGGTTTCCATATTCTGACAAAGGACGATTTTCATACTGTTTCAAACAAAAGCCGGAATATCTGCTGAACTTGAAGCACAATAGGATTTTCTGTTGTATCATCTGAAAGCTAGTGAAATGGGAAAGTTTTTGGTGCATTTGACCGGTTGTAGCTCATACGGTTGTTTCTGAAATTTTTGACTGAAAAGTTTGATGAAATTTCATTTTTGAGTGTTTCCAGTGTTTGAAAGCTTGTAACTCGCTATAAAGTGCAACTATCTTGATGAAAAAGATGTCATTTTAAAGGATTTTTTCTGCTCTTTCGAAATATGTGCTTATTTTGTGCGTAGACCCAACAGAAACTTCAGAAATTGGTCTTTTTCTCAGAATTTTGTTTTTTTTGTGAATTTTTCTTAAATATACCATAACTCGGTTACGGTTACGAATTGACACCGCTAATGGGTGGTTCTATACTCCACTTGGGCTCTTCTATCACCCCTTTTCGTATGGCAGATTCGATCGAACTCACCCTGTATATATATATATCCTTCATATAAGTTCACTTTTTTCTGCTTTACAGATGCTGTACGACAGAATCGATGCCGCAAAAACGCAAAAGATAAGAATATCGAATGGAGCATTTAAACTAGTCCTCAAGCATACACTGCTGGAACAAAAAAAAAAAAAAATCAAATGTGAATGTTTCCTTAAAAAATACATTGTATAATAATTTTGTCATTTAATATTTATTTATTTTGTATTTCGCTGCATTTTGCACATGCTTACTTAATCTTCTGCTACATATTGTTTGGTTAAATTTAGATTTTATTATTGGGGAAACATTTATTAGGAGAGCTTGGACTTGAGTGAAGTTATTTATTGATTATGATTTGGTGAGTTTTTAATATTGTATTGTATTGTATTATATGACTGATGGATTTTTATTCGCGGATTTTCGAGTCTATTAAGTATCTGTTTTATTAAATTTATGTATGCTCAAATTTAAAATTCACCGAACAAGTTCTCTTACTTGTATAAAAATAAAGTTTTTAAATGATTAATTTTGTCAAGCAGTTGATTTATGAAACAATTTAGTTTCAGTCTTTCATCTTGTTTAATTTATAATTCTCTAATCTTAAAATTCGTTTTCATTGCAAAGGCTTGTATTGTACTGGGTCCAACTGTATATCTTTTATTTTTCAAAACTTAATGTCATAAAAAAAATTACATGTAACATAATGTATATCATAGTAATATTTTTTATTTAAATTTTATTCATTGCACATGTTAGCAATAAACTTGTTAATTTTCTTTTACTTGCTGTCGAGTTTTAGTGTTGCACTATATCTTTTTCTTTCTTCCTTTTTTTGCGACATTTTTTGTCTATTACCGATTTGTGCAGTAGATACATGTGTGAAGTATTCCTAGAGCAAAGATTTCATATTTAATTCTTTATTTAATAGAAGAATATTCAAAAAGATCTGATATGGACCCTCACACTACTTCCTTTTACGTGTAAATTTCTTAGTAGATGCCTTAGGAGTTAAAATAGTGTTTGGAGTGAGCAAGATAACAATTCAAGCATTCACACCCCCTAGTTTGCCACGAAAAATTGCAAAAAAATGTTTTACAATGAATAATTTTCTAAATATCTCTGATTTTAACTTCATTCAGTGGATTCTTCGCAGAATATCGCCAATAGCGCCAAATTGAGCCCACATTCAAAAAATAATTGTTTTCGCCACATTTGTCGCCAACTTGGCGATTCGTCGCCAAGTTAGCGTCAAATACTTGGCGACCAAAAGCTTGGCGATGTATCGCCAAGTGGTCGCACCAATTCATATCACTTGTCTGCAATTAACAGTGATTTACCCCCAAAAGGGGGAAAACACCCCCTTGGGAACATTCGAATGCAACCACAAGGGGAGGTGCACAACTAGACGCCTCTCAAAGTCTATATTCCAATCTAGAAGCTTCTACGGTGTATAGTTTTTGAGTTATGCGACATACATACGTACATACAGACCTTACGAGAAAACTCGTCGTAATTAACTCGGGGGTGGTTGAAAAATATTTTTCGACTGGTTATATGTTGGTAGGTATAGATATGCACGTGCTGACAGGTCGGGAAAACTACTCAATATTCATTCGGGGGTGAGCAAAATCAAAATTTAGACCCAAAATTGAGTGATTTTTTTTTTTTTTTTTTTTGCGATCACAATGCATCTTTTTACTACGTAAGAGGAAGTAAAAAAGCCTTTCTGATTTTCATGGAAAATTTCTACATAATGCACGTTTATTACAGCGAACTTTCAAAGAGGACTTTCATAAGCTACAGCACATAAGACACGCTTGAAACGTCATTTCAACAGAAAGCGTTAATTTTTTTAACGTTGAAAAAAAAGCATAAGCCACGAAATATATTAGCGTTAAAAACACGATTGATACAAACGCAATTACAACGGACGGCATTAACGGTTTTTCAACGTTGAAAAAATGGTTGAAAAATAGCATAAACAATAAGACATATTAGCGTTAAAAACACGTTTGATACAAACGTCATTTTAACGGTAGGCGTTACCGTTTTTTCAACGTTGGAAAAAAAGGTTGAAAATTAGCATAAACAACGAGATATAGTAGCGTTGGAAACACGTTTGATACCAACGTTGTTTCAACGGAAAGTGTTGCGTTATTTTAAGGTTGAAACATTTGGTTGAAAAACAGCATAATCAACGAGACCTATTAGCGTTGAAAACACGTTTGATACTAACGTTGTTTCAACGGATGGCCTAACGGATTTGCAACGTTTAAACAACGAATGTGTGCTACTTGGGAAGTGGTCGCGCCAATTCATATCACTTGAGTCTGCATTGAAATTAACACTGATTTACCCCCAAAAAATGGGTAAAACACCCCCTTGGGAACATTCGAATGCAACCACAAGGGGAGGTGCACAACTAGACCATCCTCAGAGCCTACATACCAATCTAGAAGCTTCTACGGTAGATAGTTTTTGAGTTATGCGACACACATACGCACATACATACGCACATACGTACATACAGACGTCACGAGAAAACTCGTCGTACACAACATTAAACACTCGTATACACAACATTAAACTTCTTAAAAGTTTAGAATTAGGGAAAACAGATGTTTCACGCGGGATGTGCTTGACAAAGCAGAAACTATGCGTGACACCTATTCTCATTCAAATTTTGCTATCATATAAGGAATGTTATAAGTTTAAAAACAACATACATCACTTTCTAAAAGTTAGTTCTGTACTATAACATTTTTTGAGGTTCTATGTCCACTTTGACAGCCACTATGTATCCTAAAAGTCTAAAAAGGTGCTGTGGCACGAAGTTAGGTCGTTCACAAAGTTGATACACGGTACACTGCAAAAAATAAACTGTTGTTTTTACAGTATAATACAGGCAGCTGAGGTTCCAGTTTAAAACTAAAATGCACAGTAAGGAAGTGTAAAACTAACAATTTTACAGTTTCTTACTGTAAAGTTAGAAATTTCACAGTTTATTGCCGTAAAACTTAGCTGTATTATACTGTAAAAACAACGGTATAATACTGGCAGCAGAGGTTCCAGTCTAAAACTGTAAAATGCACGGTAATAAACTGTAAAATTAGCAATTCTACAGTTCATTACTGTAAAATTAGCAATTTTAGTTTAGTACTGTAAAATGAGCAATTTGGCAGTTTATTGCTGTAAAATTAGCTGTATTGTACTGTAAAAACAATAGTCATTTTTAGTGACACATTAACCAGTAACTTTAAAACATGAATTTCTACCAAACCAATTTCCACATGGGGTTTACATTTTATTTTCTGGCAGCGTGCATGATTTAAACAACATAATGATTAGTTGAACTCTATGAAAAAAAAAAAAAAAAAAAAAAAAAAAAACTGACCGCCAGAGCAAGGATGCTGAGAGCATTAAGCTGCCGATCGTGAAGAATGGAAATTTGTGTCTTACATTTAAGAGGAAAAGGAATGCATATTTTTACCGAAAAGGGTTGTGTTTTTGTTTTTTTTTTTCTCTTATGTTCTTACATTTTAGTTCAGAAACTATAACCTGAAACTAAAAACTGGCTGCTTCATTTGCTCTTGTATTTAGAATTCCTCTTTTTTCATTGCTATTTTTAAAAAGTCTTGTTGATTTTTAAAACGCATGCAAAATAGTTGAAAGGGTGAATTTTCCAGGGCTTTTCAATACACGATTGTTTTAGCACCTCATATTATTAACATGCAACAAGCAAAATGGAGTCATTCCATTTCAAATTAGGCAGGCAGCTTTCAAAAGTGTCGCATGACCGTCACATTCTTTTTTGGTAAAAACTGCAGTAGTTGCAGAATTAGACATTAGTATAAAATGTCCTAAAAGGATTTTGAAAGAAATTTGTTTCTCCAGTTACACCTTATTGAAATTCTGCACAAAATATGCTATTTGGGGAAAAAAATAAATAAATAACTAAAATTCAGCAAAACACTTGATTGGAAATGGACGGTATTTCAAAACAACTTAACCTGTTCCAATAATTCTTCATTTTGCTAAGAAATAAGGAATATACAGGGTGTCCGCTCCAATCGTGGACCAATAGCTAATTTCTAAACCGTTAGAGATAAGCATATAGTTTATTTAGGAAAAAATCTCCAAATTACGAAAGGAATTTTGGGTCGATTCAATGTTTTTCAAAAAATCAAATCTTGAAAGAGTTATGAAATTTAAATTTTTGTACAGCCCCCCAGTCCTATCAATCATATTTAGTAAAACATTCTTGACACTGTAACGTTTAAAACTAAAAAAAAATCACTCTTCTACCATAAAAATTGACCGAGTAATGACGTTTTGAAAAATCAAGATTTTGAAGGATTTCGCATACGGGTCCTTAAGCGATCTCTCAATGACGTCATGAAACAATGCAAAATCTTGATTTTTCAAAACGTCATAACTCGGTCAATTTTTATGGTAGAAGAGTGATTTTTTTTTAGTTTTAAACGTTACAGTGTCAAGAATGTTTTACTAAATATGATTGATAGGACTGGGGGGCTGTATAAAAATTTAAATTTCGTAACTCTTTCAAAATTTGATTTTTTGAAAAACATTGAATAGACCCAAAATTCCTTTCGTAATTTGGAGATCTTTTCCTAAATAAACTATATGCTTATCTCTAACGGTTTAGAAATTAGCTATTGGTCCACGATTGGAGTGGACACCCTGTATTATCGGCACCATACTAAAATTACGAATGTGAAAATTGGCACTTTTCAGGAGAGCCAAAACACTGAATATAACTTTTCCCACCGGACGTGTTTGGTTATTTTCAATTTTTAAATTTTTATAGATATCTTCAAGTGTAAAACTACCTTTCTACGGTATTTTAATTTTAATTATTTGTAAAATTCAAACTTGAAAAACGCGATATTTCACATTGGTTATTTTAGCATGGTGCCGACGATATCATCGAGACAGACTTCATTTTTGAAAATTTAGTTGGGTTTACTGATAAAGAGGAAAAAACATGTTTGTGGTAAAATAACTGCATTTTTACCCATTTTATAATGTTTTTAATTCTGAAAACGACCGTTTTTTCACTAAATCGAAATGGAAATTTAAGCCTTTATATGGTAGATTCATAACATATTTCATTGTAGTTCTTAGATTCATACAGCCTCGGAAATAAAATTTGAAATTTTGAAAATGTTATAAGATTAACCATGTTGAAGGGAAATTTCTATTAAAAAAAACGTTTTTTAACAACCGAAAACTTGGTTCATTTGAGTCCCTTTTAATG
>JAXGGA010005917.1:0-74071 GCA_038373865.1 Uloborus plumipes | reverse complement strand
CAATAAATTTTTTGGGTTTCTCACTCCTTCTTGGAAATATTTTAGCTTAAAGATAAGCCATAAGGCAAAAACATGCGTTTTTGGCCATCTTGGCAGCCATTTTTCTCATAAAGGGGGAGCAGTAGAAACTTTAATTTTTTTTAAAACAAGCCACTGATATGTTAGCTATTCACAGGAAAAGAGTTTACTTTTGGTTATTTCTTCCATTAAGAGATATCCTGCTGACAGTATATGCATGTTTTTCGCGACGACCATATGCTTTTGTTCCCCTCTCATGGACTTAAAATTAATTAAACCAACAAATAACGATATATTTATTAATAGCTGTATTATCTACCCAATATGTCATGAAATTTAATTTATTAAATCATTGAACAATAAATTAGATAATTGATGAAAACAAGAAATAGTATTTCTCTGATGCCTGAGCATTATGCATTCACCCAATCTTATGATTGGGATATTCCTGTTTTTTATTGCAGAATTTCTTGAATATCACATGAATATCAGGAAAATAAATGAGGCCTTTTCGTTTGATGTAGGATATTTCATAACAAATTTCATCTGATAGGCTACTAACTGAGCATGGTGATAAAGAGCTATTAATTTCAGTATCGAATTCCATTTTACCTTATTAACAGTTAAATATTTACAAAATAATTAAATAAATAATTTAATATAAAGCAATGCTTGAAGAATTAAAATTAGTGCAACTAATTTATTCCCATACTGATCTTTACAAAACTGACATGTGCTGAGCACTGATAAGAACTGACAAGAATAAGTTTACTCACTAAAATACTAGTTCACAGATACCATAAAGCATACATTCTATTTTCTACAAAATAATACTGCAACAAAGAACAAGGGTATCCTCCTGTTTATAGCCAATCAGGAACATCCCAATCACAAGATTGGGTATTGCTTATGAGATAAATATTCGAAGCTCCTTTATTTTAATTGATTTTTCAAGAAATTCTTTAGTACTTTATAATTATAAATGCATAACGCTCAGGCATCGGAGAAATTCTAATTCTTGCTTTCATCAAATATCTAATTTATTGTTCAGTGTTTTAATAAATTAAATTTCATGACATATTGGGTAGATAATACAGCTATTAATAAATATATCATTATTTTTTGGTTTAATTAATTTTACGTCCATGAGAGGGGGAACAAAAGCATATGGTCGTCGCGAAAAACATGCATATACTGTCAGCAGGATATCTCTTAATGCAAGAAATAACCAAAAGTAAACTCTTTTCCTGTGAATAGCTAACATATCAGTGGCTTGTTTAAAAAAAAATTAAAGTTTCTACTGCTCCCCCTTTATGAGAAAAATGGCTGCCAAGATGGCCAAAAACGCATGTTTTTGCCTTATGGCTTATCTTTAAGCTTAAATATTTCCAAGAAGGAGTGAGAAACCCAAATTATGCATTGTGTAACCATTTATAGTAAACATCTGTACACTACCAGAAAGTGAGTAAACCTTTGGTTATGTCTTCCTTTTTTTGGAATAAATTCCTCAATTTTAGCAAAATCGGCAAAATCGAGTTTTTGTGATGACAACTTCAAAGAGCCCTGTACCTTAGCAATTTTCATTATGAACGTTCTAGTATTTTTTTCTGAATGCCTGGAGTAACTAGTTTCCATAGATATCTAACACTTTTATATTGCATGAGTACAATTTTTCATAAAAAATGATTAAATAACATCACTTTTTTAGTATTTTGACGTGGCGGACAAACTTTGAGGGCATGTATCTCAGAAAATAAGTGGAGTACGAACCTAAAAATTTGGACTTTTCCATGCCTCTATATGATCAACATGTGTGCCAAATTTAAAGAAAATCCGAGTCGGTCGTGCGACCCTCATTCGGTGAGTTGGTATGGAATCCCTCATATGTCAAAACGATACAGCAAATGAAAGTTTTTAAATGAAAACTTCGGAAAATTATCACCCACAACCCATCTGCACTTTTTTAAGTGGAACTGTTCAGGAGTGCCAGGTGCGGTTTTCACTGACGTACAGTACTTTCCTCTTAACAGTCACCAGTTTTGAACACTACTATCAAGGTCGAAGTTGTTATATTTGTTGCCATTGTCGCATTTTCAATACTTTATTCTAAATGTGACAACATCGCTCTGGTGTCACATTTTCCATTAATTATTACACTTTTTAACTACTTATAATTCTGTTAATTTGGGCTGCGACATTACGTAATCAGTAGTTCACAACTGCTCGGAATAGGTTTTGAAAGTCGAGATATTACGTTCTTGTTCTTTAAAATAACCTGTGAAAGAAATGCGTAACGAAAGATTAATTTTTACACTGTCGTAATACGCAACAAATGTGTGAAGATAGTATACACACGTGTTTTATTAGTGCGTACTTGAAGAGAACAAATGTATCTGATTATTTTGAAATTAGCAACCGCCTTTAAAAGTGGTACGCAAAATTAAGGTTTTTTTTTCTTTTATTTAAAAAGCTTTTAAACTATGGAACTTACCTAAAACGTCGAAACACAGCATATAAATTATCTCCAAAAAGCTAAAATCTCTGGTGCCTTAAATCATTATTTTTCACAATTAAATAACCTTTTATCCCTTTATGCCCTGACGAAACTCAGAAATTTAGTATTATGAATCCAAGATGACTGGAATCCTGCTGATACTTGAAAGGACCATTCCTTGTAGACTGCTGACAGAACGAAAGTTTGGGTCAGTGATCCGAAACCGCTTTCTTAGCGGCTATTACTGGTTCTAGGGCCTAAGCCCTAATGATTGTCTAAATTTTGCTGTATGCATATGATATTTGATGTATTCTCAACTAAGAAAGACCAAAAAATATATACATAAAAATTGGTTTAAAACTTTATTCAGAACATAAAGGGTTAAAGCATCGACAGAAATATACAGTATATTAGGAGACTCTTCAAAAAAAGCTAAATAAATACTGCGAACCGATATAATTTCAAGGCTTTTGGCAATTGACTTCTGTGTGCTAATCTCTGATTTTAAATTAATCATATAATCTTTAAGTGTTTTACATTTTATAAACAACCAATGGTAAAGTCATTCAAAGTTAAAAACAGATCAATATGTATTGCACGTCAGTTAAATATTGCTGCATTTCTTTAATAACTAAGTAGAATTCGTAGCACAACCATCTTAAAACTGCCATAAAATGATCTTTTTACGTTGCTTCAAATACTGAATAACACTAAAACTATTTGTATCGTTTATATATTGAGTTGTTTAAAACAATTAAATCGACTTTTAAAGTTTATGGAGCGTTCAGCTTCAAACAGTAGTTTACTTTTCGCGTGCTAAAACTTTCTTCAGTTACTCCATCCTAGACTTTTTTTTTTCTTTTTGTAATAAAAATATTTCCAGCATCATTGATTTTCGATTTTCGCTTTCTTCACAAACGATTTACAAAATACTTCATGGGAATCGCTCATGTGTGTGTAGTTTTCTGTTTTTTTTTCAAACAAAACACAACTTTGTCCCGAAGTTTCTCACAACGAACATCTTAACTAAAATAAAATGTCTGCACCTGAAATCAAATATTTTTATCTACCCGTACAAAATACTAACGGTTCCAAAGAATAAATTTGAAGCAGATTTTGTTCACATTGGTATAATGATCGTACAGAGTACAGAAGTAAATAATCTACTGCAAAACACTGCAGAAAATTCACTAATTCTTTAATCTACTCATCTGTTTGCATGTGCTTGAATATATTCAAAAATCCCTATTTAAGTTATGTCTTTAGCTGAAGTCAAATAATTTCAATAACGACAGAGTGTGTGATGCACCTTATGTACAGTTCTTAAATACCCGAAATAAGGATATTAATGCTGCCAGCGAATTTGATTTTTGTTTTTGTTTTTTTTTCAAAGAAATTCGAACATGACAATACGCAAAGATATACAAGTTTACAGAAGCAGCTTCAGAGAAAAAGTATAGATGCAAATTATCAAAGAAATTGTCATTAAAAAAATTGAACTTTTGGTAACTTTTAGAAAAATTTGGTATATTTAAGCAAAACAAAATTCTGTTATTCCCATTTTTTTTTTTTTTTTTTTTTACGAAAAAGCGACTGATATCACTTTTAAAATCTAAAAAAGACAACACGATGAGAGTCAAAATAGCAGATACACAACTAAGAAAAGAGACGACATTGCTGGAAAACTAAATTAAACGATATAAACCAGAAACATTTTCAAAATTATTTACTGCTAATTGATTTCCACACAACACGAAAACCCAAGTGACGACCTGAAACTTATGTGTCATTCACAGCCAGCTTATACCTCAGGAGAATCCTGTTTACCTGGAAACTTCATTAGTGTCATTCCACCCTAATCCTCGCCCAATAGCTTGCAACACTTCATTAAGTGGGACAGGATTTTTTCCCCAATTGCTGGCCAAAGTAATCTCCCATTTCTATTTGTGAAATATTAATTTCCTTGGAAAGGCGTAACAAAAGCTTCAACTGTCATCAGTATGTAGTTTGTGGAATCGATTCTTTCTACTTCTTTGCCAATTTGGATAATTTTCCCGGAATATTTTCTGCAAGTGTGAAAAGTAGCAATCAGGGGTCTCTAACCTACGGCCCGTGAGCAGATTTTGTTCATCCCGAGTAAAGCTTACAAACTGATTTTTTTTTAATCTAGATAATATCTCTTTTCGATCTTTTTAGAAGAAAACTAAGCATTGAAAATTTCAAAAAAAAAAAAATACCGAACATTTAGTTTACAGAAAACGTGGGTGTATAGGGACTGAGGGACTAGACCATCTAAGCTGAAATGCTGCTTGATTGTTGGTCCCCTTGCCTCAAAAACATTGGACTATGTGGCTTTTGAATAGAAAAAGGTTAGAGACTCCGCTTAAATGTAGTTTATTCCATCAATTTAAACTCAGGAATATTGTTCTATTGAAACACCTTGAATCACAAAACTGTTATTGGGTTGAGGATCTCCTATCACATTTACACAGTTTAAACATCCTTTTGCACCTTGAAAGTCATGTAATACCTTTTCAAGGTTCACGAATTTAGTCAATGTTTTCCCTTTGAATGTATTAGAAGCAATCATGCGGAAAAATTTGGTGGTTTAGTGTGAGCTCTTAATGAAAAAGAAAAGGGGAAAACAGTTCATTGAGCAAAAGAACGACCAGCAGTATACTGTATCCGACGCGTCTTAGATTGTTTCGGAATTTTAATTCGATTGCTTCTGTAATGAAGAAACAACTGCAGAGAGATATATTGGAAAAAATAAGAACTGTATTCGCATAACCAAAATTTATTATTAATATTTAAATTAGCATTCAATTTATTGTCCTCACATAGGAAAGAAAAAAAATGTTATATAGCTTATTCATTGCAGTAGCATGGTAACTACCATTTTATGTTCTCCCTACAACTTAGAAAGACTTAAAAGAATCGCTTTTACACTTTGGTTTCACCCTATTGACTGTGTATATTCCATATAAGGTATTTTATAAATTTAAAGCTAAAAAGGCCATTTATTGCAGTTTTCTTTTTACTAAAAAAATATCCCGGTTTCACTATTGCAGCGATATGTAAAAAATAAGGACATTTTAAAAGGGTTTAGATTCGCATTATTAAGGAAAAACGTTGAAAGCATAAATTTTCTAAAGTTTCATACTGACGTCTATAGAAAAAAAGAAATATATCGCATAACTTTTGATGATGAGCAAAATTTTCTATGTGCGATGAAATGTGAATATTCTGAAAAATAGTTTGGTTTTCAATTTGTAGCAAAAAAAGTTGATTCGCTTCAAGCCAGTTAATTAAATCCTGCTAACATGTTAACAATTTTCGTCTTCAGCTATCGTACGTTTATTTTAGGTTACATTTAAGGCACGCATAATTGTTATGAATTACCTGAATTACAACTAAGGAAATTTTCTCATGTATAACAAAAATGAAACAGTTTGCTTGTAACTATAGCACAAATGGTCTCAAAACATTTTTAATAAAAGGTAAATACAATACAGTAGAGTTATACTTTAACGTCAAAATTCTGTATGCATGCTTGCAATATTGAAAAGTTTTTTAAACACGCGGTTGCAAAAAAAGAAAAGCCTTCGGTAAACATTTTAACCAACCTTTCGAGAAATTAAGCTGGAAAAATATATATGTATTCAGGAGAAAAAAAGTAATTTTCTCCGTAATCGCTTTTGTATTGTCCAAATGGGTTATCTTAGCACCAGTGGTAACGAAGTGGACATTTTATTCTATTTTAACCATAAATTAAATGTAATTATCATCTAAAAAGTGAGCAGGTTAAAACATTTTGACACAATTATACACATTAACACATTAACACAATTTGTAAAAATCTCATTTTAACAAAACAAATTAAAACTTGCAGAAAAAGGGTACATATATTTCAAACTGTCAAAGGTGCAATTGTATAATTTTTGAGAATGAGAAATCTCAGTACTGTAGGCTCTACGAGTCAAAACTTAACTGTACATCGACGTGACAAATACACAAACACATCCGTAAATATGTCTCTGCCCTGACGCATCATTAGTTGCGATATCAGGATGCTCCACCCCCATTAATAATTACTTGATATTTCATTAATCTGACATGAAATCCATCAGCAGCGTTTGGGACTTAAATTCATCTTGATCACTTTTTGTTAAACCAACGCATTTCATAAACATATCATGCATCTTGTATGCATCATTTAACCTTCTCAGCAAGAATTTCACTTCTATCGCAATGTATTTTAAACTACAAGCGACATTGTGAGCACATCCAAAATCCCTCATAAGATTTTGAAAGATCATGAAATACGATACATATTCATGTAAGATATGTCCCAATAAATATGTAACCTTTACATTGCTTAACTTACGTCACCAATTTTAGATCAAGCATTGATTTTTACGTGCTTATTATATCGACAGCTTCTACAAATGGAACAAAAAAGCTTTTTACGGCTCTTTGAATTAATTA
The DNA here is from genome assembly GCA_038373865.1 of Uloborus plumipes. NCBI lineage: Eukaryota > Metazoa > Arthropoda > Arachnida > Araneae > Uloboridae > Uloborus > Uloborus plumipes. The sequence continues at coordinate 67,071 of JAXGGA010005917.1, read as the reverse complement.
TAAATGACTCAAAGCTCTTCCGAAAGCAGAGCTAGTCTTGCACTTTCTCGGATTTATTCATAGTTATGCATGATTACACACCCTGGCTGTCTTTTAACCTAACATTTTGATATAATTGTACCGGAAAATGAGAATTGTAATTTTTTTACTGCATGAGCTAAAAATATAAATTTAAAAAAATTAAGAAATTTTTATTTTGTTAATGACTAAGCTGTATCTAATTTAGTATTCAATCATATTATTAATGCAAATTTCAGAAAAATATTCAAATTGTCTCATTTCTTATCAAATCGTTGAAGTTCGTGCTCATTTTTTTCTGAAACACTCTTTAACAAGTAGTACAATCCAACAGTTTTTGTTAAATCTCGGATGATTGTCATATTTCATGAGACTAACCTGAACTAACGTGAACTGAGCGCCATGGGGCTAGTCACCTTTTCTCTATTTTTTTTGAAGTTATTTTATGACTACTCAGTTTCACGGAAGGAAATAAGCAAATTAGAAGTACAAGCGCATATTCATAATTACACATTCGTAAAAAATGAACTAAGCTCTTTATAGATGAATATGAAACATAAGTAAATGAAATTTGCATGAAAAGACATTTCCACCGAAACTGCGGGGGTAGAAAAGATACATTTGGACCAAAACTTCGCGTAGAGGCAACCGTAAAGAGCATTTTCGTTTTTCTCTAATGCTGATATAAAAATCGATAATCTAAGATCAACTTTTTTTTCTTTGAAAACTAAACTAGCAACAGCTACTTTTCTGAAAGCAGATATTGTGATGTTTTATTATTGGAAAATGTCTTAGATTTCTAATATGAGATCTGGAGCGATCAAGAATTCGGTGATAAATGAACTCCACTAACAAAAATATGCTGAATATTTTCGAAAAGATAGCGCTGATAAACATTTTAGTAAGGAAAACTGTGACGTAGTCATCAAAATATATGCAACCAGTATTAAGTATTGGTATATTTTACATTCTTTTTTTAGTAAAAGCATTGAACGTTGCATTTTTCAGCTAAAAAAGAACATCATATCTCATTTAAACGCACGATGTGAGCTTATTCTTACACTCATAATATAGATATAGCGCTACATTAATGGTGCAAAATATCTCAAAATTATTGGAAGACAAAAAATAGTGTTTGCTACTATTTTTAGAGGCAAATATTTGTGTACTTGCTATGTTCAACTGATTATAGACCCCCGCCCCCCATTGTTACTTTTACATTCACCCTAAAAAATTTAGGCATTATTAAGTCTTGGTGTATTTTATATTTTTCGTAGTAAAAGTATTGAACGTTGCAGTTTTCTAGTTTCAAAAGGACATCATTTCTCAGACGTCTCATTTAAGCGCAAGCGATGATCCTTCTTACAATCATAAAATATCTTAAAATAAATTAAAGAGAAACTATTGATTTTCAATATTTTTAACGGCCATCCATGTGCGAGCGATGTTTAAATAATTTTAAAAATATATAGAACCCTCTTTATTATGAATTTCCAAAATATACGCTAAAACATTTGATTATTGTTTTGTCAACGAAGCTGTATCAATGCATTACTGGTCTTATAATTTCTCTTTATACTTTGTGCAATCAATGAAGCTCCTAAGCTTTTGAAACTGTTCACCCTAACGCAAATAGGAATCAACCGCTTCAAATAAATTACGAGTATTCCAAATAATTGCTACCTCCACTGAAATAATGACTAGTTATTTGAATGTTGAAATTTTCTCACAATAGCCTTTAATTTTGTATTGTTAAAAAAAATGAGACCTTAAAAATATTTTCCACCAAATTAAATTTGAAAATCAAACCCCTGCTTGCTCTCTTACGCTCAAACTATTACTATTTATCTGCATAAAAGTTACAGTAAATGCAAACGATGTTCTTTTTTTTTTAGCGGGATTTAAGTTTAACTTTCATTTGCAACGTAAAAAGTTTAGCATGCTCTCCTTATCAGTTTCTTTTATTATGTTGTGAAGAGTAACTATTCTACACAGGAAAGATAAAGAGTCCAACACAGAGCTATAAAACTTCTGAGCAACTCTTGAAGTAATAAAAAAAATGTAAAAGATGAATTTGTTCGAATAAATGAGAAAACATATCAGCGTAGATTTTGCTACTTAATAAATATAATATACGACAGAAAAGGAAAAATCTAGTTTACGAACAAGAACTTTTACATAGAAAACGTGTATCTACTAAATGTAATAAATGTTGGCATTGGTTGTGTAATACTCATTTATTTTAATATAATTTATAACAAACAGGCCTTTTTATAATCTACTAGCTGTGTTGCCTGATTGAAAATGGAAGGTGTGTCAAGTAAGACATGTCCAACAATCAGATGTTTTATAGCAGTGGTTCTCAACTTTTTTACAGCTACCGTCCCTTTAGGGCGCTTTTCCACTTACCGACACGACAGCGATAAATCGTGCACGATTGTCGTCCTCCGACATTGGCGCACGCAAAATGCATTAAAATATGCTATGCGCTTTTCCATCTCCCGATTCAAAGACGATTGTGTCGTTTCCGACCGAACGATGTCGTTTGCCGTCCCATTCGCGTCAGATGTCATCCGTCTCGCCTTTAAAATCGGGACGACATTCATTCATCTGTTTACTTTCTTCGAAATATAGCAATGGCGTTTAAATTCGACATCTCTGCATTAATAAATCAAAGTTTCAATTTGCAGACGATTGATAAAAGATGTAGCAGTAAAAGATTTTAATCATATTATTTTATACTTTGTTTCATTAATTGTAGCGCAGACGATTTTTAATGCTTCAAAAAAGATTAAATTTTCATTCTGAACTTTTTTCGATGAGCAACACAGTAGTCATGGCATTGAAGTTTGACGTATCTGTTTTGTGTGAATTAATAGAGCAGCGACCAGTGTCTATGGGATAAGCGAAATATTTTATACAAAAACAAAATTCACTGGGAAAAAGCCTGGGAAGAAGTTTTTAGAATTTTAGATGAGGAATATGACGGCAAATCTTCTACAGACAAGAAAGAAACAGGTAAGGTCAAAGAGCATTGTTCGTAAATTTAAAAATATATTATACACTTTAGATTAAACTACTTGTGTTAAATAACCTTGTCCAGATTTTAAATTTTTACTATTTTTTGTAAATTTAGTAAAAATATTTAAAATCACCTCAAATATTTTTGCAATTTCTTAAAAAGTGTATAAAACTCGCCTACAATGTACCTTTCTATGAAAGTATCGTGCATTCAATACCGTCTCTTAATTTGTTTTCTTTTTGTCAGGAGGTAAAGCAAATATAGTAGTCGTAATCTGTTAAATTGAGCAGCCATAATAATGTACGTGTGAACACAGAACTGTTTCGAAATGAAATGCGGTGGAAAATGACCCGTTCGGAGAAACGATATCGTTTGAGTGGAAAAGCAGTGCTATAGACGACACGACACCGTACTTATCGTTGCAATATTATCGTCCGACTTTCGTCGTTGTCGTGTCGTCAAATGGAAAAGCGCCCTTAGGGTTGAAAAATTTTTCAGCGCCTCCTTTGTGAACGGACGTAAAAGTAGAAGAGGGGGGAGGGAGTACTTTTCTTGACCAGTTTAACTATATATTTTTGCATAAACAGAGAGTTGAAAAATGACTATAAAGTAAAAAAACTTATGATTTTTTTTTTCTTTAAGAAAATTTTTAGAAAAAGTGGTAATTTTTTCCTCTCTGAAAATATGTGTCAGTAGCAACCATGTGCCTAGAATGGTCCATTAAATGAGTGAACCATTTTTAATTTTAATAAGAACAACACGGCTTGAAATAAAAATGCACCGTTGTCAACATTTTGTTTGAAAAACAATATATTTTGAAAAATACACTACGTTCAAATTGCTCCAGAACAGTTCGATCCAAAAAGTCTGGCTCTTATTTACTTGCAATTATGCAATACGCATCCCCTATTTATTGCGTACGGATATACAGGTATTTACGGTTTATACGGTGTAGGATTTTACTGCGGAAAGGCAATAACAAAGAGTTCCTTCTATTTTTCCCAGGAGGGGCAAACACTTGAAACTATGGCCCGTACCTGTCACCTTTAAAGATTATAAATCAAGTTTTAATTGAAAAAAAAACTGACATAAGTTGAATTTACAAATCGCAAGTTAAGTTCAACTCAAAGAAATTCTTTTTGATTACTTTATTGTTTTGAAAGTTAGATAAGATAACAAAAGCTTATAAGTATGCCTTTGGCGACATCAGAGTAAAGAAGACGGTGAAATATCGGGGATATCCCCCGAAATTCGATTTTAAAACGAAGTCTTAAAAATGCGGTTTCTTTAATTTTGGGTTTCGTGGGGATGAAACCTAAGTTCAGATTCCGCCCCCCGGTGAAACATTTAAAATTGATGTAATTTTAAACAATTTTTAGTAACATTAACTTAGGGAGAAAGACGTCTTTTATAAAGATTTTTCATAATTGAAGTTATTTAACGGCAAAGTTTAATAACGTTAGGGAGTCAGAGCTCCTTCCAACGTTCTCCGAAATTGAAGTATAAGAAACGAAAAATTGAAACTATATTTGTTTGTGAAGAAGAAATGGTCAAGGTTCAGGGTTTTTCTCGGGGATTTTTTTTTCACATTGCACCGAAATGAATTGCATTGAAAAATGCGATTGTTACCTTTGATGTTGTTAGGTTGGATGCTCTAACGATACGAAAAGTTGGGAAAGTTAGGAGGCTGTCAAATTCAAGTGCTATTGTCAAATTTTAGGCATGATGTTAGGAGAAAGATCAGAGTTCGGGAGATATCCAGAGAAAATAAGTTTTTAAGCTATCAGTTGGTATTAGAAGAGATGAGGGCTTCCTGCCGCCCCCACATAGAACATGTCCTCACAAGCACATTTGAAAATATACCCGCCGCCCCCATACCGCCCAAAATCTGTCCACCGCCCCCCTGCCGCCAAAAATATGTTCACCTCCCCTCAACATCTTCCCGCCGTCCACCGGGGGTCGGTATCGCCCCCGTTGAGAACCCACTGTTTTAGAGGGAAAAAAAGAGGAAAAAAGTGTTACATTTCTCATCCACGTGGAAAAAAGAGTTATTTTAAATTTCAAAATTCAAATCCCTTTGGATTTCTTTTTAAATTTCAAAAATGCATTCAGTGTTAAAAGATTAATAAAAGATTGCTACTGAGCATCAAAAGACCTCTCTCTCTTGAAAAAAAAATATGTATGTGTGTGTGTGGCCCACTCCACTGTCACGTGCAGAACTATCGGATTCAAAAATGTTCACCACTATTACACTATAGCGTTCTATATTTTAACTAAACAGGAGTAAACACACTTTTTAATATTTCCATTTGATGCAAAGGTACTCCTGACACAGTTATATTTTTGTTTCATAATTTTGTTATTTAAAATTTATTTGCATGCGTCATCTAAAGTCAACCTCGTATAGTGTACCGTATGAATGAGTTAATATCTTCGCTCCGCTAGTACAGCAATGACAAAACAACACGGAGATTTGAAGTCCAAGGCTCCGATGTAAATGAAACATATCTTATTTGTTGAGAAATAACAATTTAAATAATTGAGAAAAAATATGTTCAGGCTATTCCACGAAAAAGTAGCCATTTTGTCCAGCACGTGACAGATCATATATTTCATTGAAAAGTATTAGGTAATGACGATGTTTTTCCTTTAGAAATAACACACCACAAGCAGTATTTTTAAAAAAAAACAAGATTTTGTACTACCCTTTTAAATTATTATTTTTAATGAAATCTGCGAAGGTTTAAGTGCGGGATAAAATTACTGTTTTCCGTGGAATGTCCTAGATATACACTTTTTTTTTATTATTATAACCCACGTTATCTTATCCTGGAGCAAAATGGATTTATATTTTCAAATTAACTTTCAAATAAGCATAATTAGTTTTTTTCTTTTTTTTTTTCGTGTATCAATGTTTTGAAATAATGTGTTTCAACTGAAACTACAGGCAACTGAAGGCGAACAAAATATAATTTGATGTTATCAAATACTAAATGTGAAATAAGCTCAAAAAATGTTCTCTTTTAATAGACGCAATCTATCGAAATTTAATTTTTCTTATGAAATAACTTTGACTAACTTCTGATGATTATGTAGAATGTGTAATACTTCATTTTTGACTCAGTAAATATCATGCATGACAACTCCTGATCATAATTTAGTTTTTCTGTAATTTATAGGAACTCTTTTGGAAGTCACAATTGCAATTCTTTTTTTCGTCACTTTCAATGTTTTTCTTTAAACGTTATGACTCACAATAAAAATTCTGTTAAAGATCACTACGCGGAGTTTGAAAAGAAAAAAAAAGTGTAAAGAAAGCAAAGATTCTTCCAGTAGTATATGTTTTGAAGTGTTTTATATGTTTGTTCTGCTTACTAAAATTGCAATATAAAGTACTAAAACAGACATTAAAAGAATCCCAAACACCATTTTTAAACTACGACACAAGCAGACATTTAAAAAAAAAACTAATGTGAGCGTTCCTTTCACTAAATACATCGATTCTAAATATATAAGTCCACTTCAATGTGTTGTGAAAAAAAGTAGAAAATCAGAACGAAAATTAAAAACTATAAAAGAAATGAATAATATATATTTAAAAAATGGCAAAAGTTGCCCAAAGAATCCGTAAGATACAAAATTTATTCCTACTTCTGGCAATAATACATGCAATATGAATGCATTGAAAATACTCCATAAAGTAAGTTTTTTTTTTAGGAATGAAAACGTTTAAGGAATGTGATCATTATAGTTTCTGGACAAAGCGTTATGAGCGAACTGCTGCCAATTTAGAGCTTTTTGAAACACATCTCAAATGGTTATGGCTGGGAAAGTCAGAATAAAGAATGGCGCTATTTTACATACCGCGAAATGATACTTGCTCTTGTCAAGAAAAAATATTTTTCGTGCATGTTTCAATGCATCTATGTTTTGCATTCAAATGCTTCAGAGTAAAGGGATTAAAACAAATGGCTTAAGGCAAGAGAATTTGTTTTATTTTTATTCGTTCATTCGTTTTTAGAACTTTACTTCATTTATGTTTATTTATTTATATCTGTAATAACGCTAAATGTGAGCAAACAGGTCATTTTTTTCCCTTAGCAAAGTGTTTACGAAAAGAAATTGCTGGATTTTTATGGATAATTTTGATATCTTATGGCTTTTTCAGGTCTTTTTGAAGCGTTTAGTAACAAGACTTGCTCAATTCATTTTTAAGCATTTCACAGGAGAGACACAACATTTTTCTCTTTGCCCATTTCTTTATTATTTTTAAAGACTTTTTTAAATGGTATGTTTGATGTACATTGGTTTATTTTATTTTCAGGTTTTAATTTTCCATTGAAATTCCAATTCATTATGTAGGTCTTCAGGAACTTTTAATTAGTAACGTTAGCATCAATTATAGTTTCAATAGATAACCATTTAAAGATGAAAAGAGCAAAAAGTTTTAAACTGAATCAGAAGAAAATTTCTTTACACTGTCAAATTTCATAACTAAATAGATATCAAGACATATGTGGTACTCTTTTTTTTTAATTACTTAGATTAAGTACTCTTTTATTTTAAGTAAAACAAACTCTGAGTTCGTGATAAAACAATATCAAATGTATTATTTTTTAAATACTAAGTGCAACATTTCAAAAAATTCTAACTAGCAATGTTAGCATTAAGTCCATTTTCAATATTTAAGCATGCAAATGATGGAAAAAAGAAATGAAGAGCTAAGTTAATGGAAAATCATTCCCAATGAAAAGTTCAGATCAAAGTAGGTAAAAAGACAAAAAAGGAATTTCTTTGAATACTTGATTTATTTTTTTAATTTCAAAGTTCAAACATTTGAAAATAATATTTTAATAACCTCAAACATATATAAAAACTTAAGATGTTTTTGCAAATGCTAATAAAAATCCAGAATTGTTTGTACTTCTTTATTTTTTATGTTCCTTACCTCAAGAGGCTAAAATCACGAAAACTGTCACATGCTGAAGCTGTTAAATGCACAGGGAATAAGCTAAAGTATAATTATTCATTTATACATGTCTTTATAAGAGAAAGGAAGTGAAATAAGAAGAAAGTTGTAACATTTTTTTCACAATACGCGCTGCGTATTAGATGATTCTACGTAGATAATTTATTCTATTTATATAAACATTTATATGTATGCATTAAGTACTTACAATTATTTTTTTAATGTAAATTTAGAATTCCTCAAACGTTAAATTTTTAAACGTTTAAATTAAAAATATAAAATAAATTGAAGATAAATATATAAAACTATCGTGTTTAAAGTACAATTTCATGAGCCTAAAAAATGCTTTAACCTGCAAAACTGTTTCACAACACTATAGAAGCTGAACAAAAAATTCCTAGCATTTATTTTTTCAATAATTGAAATCACTTAAAGATTTCTCTCATATCTCGCATTGCTTCAATTAAAACAACTTTTATACAAATTTATTTTTACTTTTTACCGCATATCGCATCCTTGCTATCAAAATAGCTTCTAAAGGAATTAGTTTTTTCTGCTACTTTAAAATTCAAATAAAGTATTCAAAAACGTGGATATGATATGGAGGTTGACGTTCTCTACGTAAATTATGTTAGTCTTCACTTCTATAACTTCTAAAGTAGAAATGAAATCTTCTAAAAGTAGAAGTATTAGTGGTTTTTTTTTTCAAATTAATAAACTTGAATGATGACTTTCAATAATGAGCTTCTGATATTAATGCAATGGATTCCTAAAAAATGAAGCTAACAATATTTTGATTGGTATGTCCTTTTTCTTAATGATTAAAGTCCAGGAGTGTCAAGAGCACTTTCTTCTATCCTCAACTATTACTTAATGTTTAATATTATTTTGAATACAAGCTATCATTGTTACCGTTTTCTTGGGCTGCCTTTAAATCGTCGTTAAACAGATACAGCAACCTTAGAAACAAAATTTTATATAAATTCCTGGGAAAACTTTTTCTCCCATGAAAGGAAATATTTGTTTGGAGCAAAATAATGCTTTTTTGATAGTCTAATATAATATAAAGAAAAATAGAGCTATGGACATATTGTAATTTTATTCATATCTCTACCATACCCTATAAAATGTTTTAGGTTATTTTATGTCGTATTATAGTTGAAATATAAATGAATATTTAAAACTGAAAATAAATTGACATAATGTTACATATTGATAAGGTGTGAACGCTATTTAGAAGCAAGATTAAGTTGTTACATTTTCAGGCTAAATCTTTCAACAAAAAAAAAAAGCTTATTTAAAAGTATTTATTAGTCCTGGAAGAGAAAAGTAGGAAGAAAGATGGACTTTGCTGCAATGACTTACAGCAAATAACCTGCAGTTTCTTTTCAGGCTCTCAACTCAAAGTATCACTTACAACAGTGGTTCTCAACGGGGGCGGTACCGCCCCCCTGTGGGCGGTGGGAAGATGCTCAGGGGCGGTGAACATGTTTTGGGCAGTAGGGGGGCGGTGGGTATATTTTGGGCGATAGGGGGGCGGTGAGAGATTTAGGGGTCAGAGGACAATAGATGTATTAGAATTTATTTTAATTTTAAAAATCAAAATTAAATTGTGCATTAAATCAAAAATTCAACTTGAAATATTTGTGCCTGCGATAAAATAAACTTATACGCTCATCTCGAATCTTTGTACTTATTTCCTTACGTTTTTCAGGGGTGACTGTTTTTTTATTAAAATAGTTTAGCTCTTCTTTGCTTATCTTTTTTCCTTTTCTCTCTCAATCTCTCTCTCTTTTATAGCGATATGACTTTTTAGGGATCTTTTGCGTCTGACAATCTTGAGAGGGAATGTTATAGTTAGACCACGGAGAGATGGCGGATGACTTTTAAGCTGAAAGTCCCCCAAGGTCACCCGCCATTTCTCCGCGGTCCAGCTTAACCAAATGAACCGTTATAATAAATCGCAGTTACAATCAGGGTTGCCTAGTTTAATCTAATATTAGCCAATTTGGCTAATTTTGATCACATATAACAAGATAAAATTCAAAAGCATTAGCCACACTATCGTTTTTTTATTTAGCCGAACTGTTAATTGATTTTTTTTACCATAGCAATGTAATTTCTAATAACTAAAAAAAATTAATAACGCATTGTTTTTAAGTAATTATCATACATGTAACAATACCGTCCTGCATCTGCAGCTGAAAATGGTCAAATTAAGTTCTCAAGTTTCAGTCGCCTATTTTGATTGTTGCTAAATAAAACTGGTTTTCAGACTGAACAGTGAACAATTCCCCACTTAGGATACCAGATTTCAATGTCTCTTGCCGAAATTTAATGGTTGATTAAAATACTGCGAAAAAGATTCCGAATTGCATTCGAGTGTCTCCCACAAATAGCGTTTTAATCAGAACATAAAACGTCATCAATTTTGTTTTCGTTTTTTTTTACTTTCTTTATTTTCTTTCACCATGTTCTCAAAAGTCAGCTTAGTACCTATGAGAAAGTAAGTCTTCTACCTTAAAGGTATCAAAATATCTCGATGTTCCAGGGCGTTTGTGCAATTTGGCTATTTTCCTCGGTTCGGTTATTCTCCTACATTTTCACCTGGCAATCATATTTGCAATGATTAGAGTGCCGGTTCAGTTTGGCTGTTTTGTTTGACGTCTTTTAACTTTGGCTTTTGCTCACTTCATTAATTTACTTTCATGGTTTATTTTTTGTGAAATCTAATTCGATGATGCTCACGTTTGCCGAAAACTTCAGTCTTTGCACAAAGACTTTTCTAGCGTTCTCAGGATATTTTTGTCTCTGAACGTCTTCAATGTGCCATGAACCTTTTTGAAAATATTGAGACAGCTGATGTTCAGTATCAGTAAAAATTGATGAAACTTTCAACCACTGAAACTTGAAAAGCTGGTTTCCAGAATGTTAACCATCTTACAGGATTTGGGCTGCAAAGAGACACTAGTTGCCTTTATATTGGACTGTGAGCTATTGCCAAATTTTTTTTTGTCGACTTTCCCTTTTCCTACCTTGTCGAATGAGGATTCAGTGTTGTCACCGTCCTAGTTATAAAACAGAAATCGACTCCAAATCGTCCCAAGAGGAGACTTGTGCCTTCACCTTATAAAAAATATTAAACCGACCGTGAGGAAACTGGCTTTAAACTACCAAGAACAAATGTATCATTAACATGTATTTCTGAATGTTCCTTTCATATTTTGAATGAGAAATAAATAATAAAATATTTTTTGGAAAAAAAAATAGAACCGACTTCAGTTGGAAATTGCTCTGAAAAGTAAAAAATAATTTTTTTCTTTGAACACCATCGAAACTACTTTTAAACATAAGTTTTGATGTCGGCGCAAAAACGATAGGTAAAATGATATTTAACCATATTTTGCCAACATTTTTTCAAAGAAACCATTGAAAATTAAAAGCAGAATATTTGTACCATTACACGAATGTGTGGTAATCAATGAAATGAATCCGTTAAAAGTTATATTGATAGGTGAATTGTAGTTGCGTATGATTCTATACATTGTTTTTGCGCCGACTTCAAAACTTATGTTTAAAAGTAGTTTCGATGGTGTTCAAAGAAAAAAAATATTTTTTACTTTTCAGAGCAATTTCCAACTGAAGTCGGTTCTATTTTTTTCCAAAAATATTTTATTTCATCCTGTTTAGTGTAAATTCACTTAAAATAATCAAAATATAGTTAAAAAACCATGCAGCTGTTCAAAAAACTTGCAGACCTGGACTCGATCTCATTCCATCAAGAACTTCAAACCGACGCTTTTAACCACTTGACCATCGGGTCGCTCATTGAAGTAAGGATTTACGATAGCACATATTGTTTTTAAATAACAATATGTGCTATCGTAAATCCTTGTGCTATCGTAAATCCATGATGTAATATGTGCTATCGTAAATCCTTGTGCTATCGTAAATCCATGATGTAATATGTGCTATCGTAAATCCATGAAATTTTAGTTTTTCGATCATAACTTTTTTTCTAGTGAACAAATATCGTCATATGAATACATGGTACCTAAGTTAACCATCTCCTATCGATTTAAAAAAATCGTCCAAATCGGTTCAGTAGATCAGATGTTATGTGCGAACAAACAGATAAAAAAGCATACGCTTTGTATTGAGAACCTCCTCCCTTTTTGAAGTCGGTTAAAAATTGAAAGTAAAAGTAAGTAATTTGAATTGTGGGAGAAGGAGTTAGAGTAAGACTTGGAAAATTGGTGCAAGTTTTTGCTTTTAATGGAAAACATTCAACTAAAGTGGACTCTTTAGCTTTTTTCAAACACCACAAATCAAGATCTTATTTTTTAAAAATGTGTGTCACTTTAATGATCGTTCATACCCCCCCCCCTCGCAGTGCAAAAAAACATTACACAGCAGATTTTTCCCAATAACTCAACACTCATGGTGTTTGATACATTTTGTTTGTTTGTAATGATGTTTTTTAGTCACAACCAATATGAAAATCACAAAAAATAGTTACTTTAATTTTAAACATATATTTATAATCTTTAGAATTTTTGACTTTTAATTTTACCTTGAATTTGACGTAAATGCAAGGTATAAAATACAGAATTTTATAAAGGTACAAAAATTAACATAATATAATTGATTGTGTATATAATTTTTGAAAAAATAATATAGGTGCCGCAAATCAAGAACCATTTATTGCCACAATCGATTCAAAGCCCCCAAAAATGTCGCAAACTACCATAAGAAAATTCTACAACATCGAAGGATCCCATTGCCAATTTTAACAAAGATCCGACCAAAACTGTCATTTTGTACCATAAAAAAATATGGGGCACATTCCCATGGGAGGATGTACCTGCATAAGGACATTAAAATCATTAAAAAAAAAAAAAAACATGCAGCTATTCGAAAAAATACTTGCAGACCTGGACTCGATCTCATTCCAACAGGAACTTCAACCTGACGCGCATAACCACTTGACCATCGGGTCGCTCATTGAAGTAAGGATTTACGATAGCAGATATTGTTTTAAATGACATGAAATGTTAGTTTTTCGATCATTACTTTTTTTTCTAGTGAACAAATATCGTCATATGAGTACATGGTACCTAAGTTACACCATCTCCTATCGATTAAAAGAAAATTGTCCAAATCGGTTCAGTAGATCAGATGTTATGTGCGAACAAAAAAAAAAGTATACGCTTTGAATTGAGAACCTCCTCCTTTTTCGAAGTCGGTTAAAAAATACTTTACTTGTTTATTTATATTTTATTTCATTTCATTGTGTTATTCTTCTTTTAAAAATGAAATATTTTTAATCCTAGATTTTTTTTCTTTCTACATTCGTCATTTTAATTCTCATAATGACTAATGAGGTAAAATATATCTTGTTTAATCGTTCTGTGAAATTCTGGAAGGAAATTATTTTGAACTTTAAACCTCTTTTCTCACGCCCCCTCACCTTTAATATAAACGGGGGCGTTGGAAAAAATTTCACTCGTAAAGGGGGCGTTAGCCTTGAAAAGGTTGAGAACCACTGACTTACAACATTAACTACGAAATTCACTCCTTCAACTCTCAAATTGCCTTTAAGATATTTAAAATCAATAATAAATAGAAAATACGAGTATATCGCTGTATTTAATATTTGTTTAGTACATAATAGTATAAAATATTTCGTAGACATTTGTCCACTTAAAAGGTCAATCACTAAAAACAAGTAGTAGCGCTTAGCATACGTTTCATCATTTTCAAGTACGAAATTGAAGATCAGTGCATTACTGATGTTCGAGGTGCTGGGCTGATACGTAAAGTTTTCATATTCCGAAATGAAACTTCTCAATTTATTCTTACTTGAACTCGTTTTTAGTAATGGAATAAATTATTCACGCTCAATAAATAGTTGATACGAAAGAATTTGTTTAAACTCAAAATTTGCAGTTTTGCCTTCTAACTCACTTGTGCATACCATACGGATATTGGACCTACAGTATACATTATATCACGTACAAGGTACGTTTCCCATAAATATGTCTTTTTTCATTTTTTAGCAAGCTCGGTACAGACACGTCTGTGGTTAAATTTCATTTGCAGGCAGGATAAGCTACACTTTCGCTATTTTCAAAAAAAACACTCAATCTTCATATTTTGGACAGAATTACATCCTTCTCTTTTCGAATTTTAAAGTTATCATACTTTATTTATTTTAACCTTAAAAACAAGATGATATTAAATTATTAAATTCTTTACGATTACTGTGTGTTTTCTAACGAACAAGACGAAATTTAAAACGAATACTGCAAAAATCAGACTGTTAATTTCTAAAGCTTTTCAATGTTTTTTCTCGTAGGTGTTTTAATAGTAATAAGAACGAATAAATACCACTATGTTTACGTTTCTTGAATTTTTATGCTTCTAACAAAATCATTTTTTCATAAATACATCTTGCAACGTTTTCTTTAGCCATATCAGCAATAATCCAATAAAACTAAAATTCATTAAATATAAGAATGCTGTCTTACATTTTTGCGAAAATGATTGTTTTTGTCCCCTTATGTTATTTATTTTGCTATGGTTTATATTTTATCCTTTAGTATAATTTGTAACTAGTTATACAGTCATAGAAAAAAAAACGAAACACTCGCTCGTATTCGAAGACTATTAACACTAGAGACACATGTAATATGTTATTTTTTTAGGAATAATGTACTCTACAAATTTCTATTAGTAGATTGTTGTTAAGGGGTCGTCTTCATATAAAAATTGGCATCAACTTTAAAATTTTCTATGCAAACCCCCATTTTTATCACATATTTGTGATCCGCAACATCATTTAACTTTGTATACCAAATAGTTTTAAATTTGCTCCAGCCGTTGCTTCACAATTGAACTGAAAAAAAACCGTCCCATAATGTTAAAAATATTTTTGATACTTGTGCTTATAATACCTAAACTACGTTAGGTACGGCAAAGATTGTTTTTTAATGTCAAAGTATGAACCTACCCAACAATAAAAACATCATTGACTTCCTCTCAGATAAAATTTTAAATTTATGAATTATGAAATTAATATTTGAAAAAATGAGGATCTGGAACCATATAATATTTTGCTGGAGAAACAATCTAGAAGTGGTTTCAAACGAGAATCTAAAATGGGAGCTCAAAATAACCAGTAGTTTTTAAGATATTCTAAAAGAACCATTTTTCGGGACCATATACAAGTGTGCAAACTGACACAGCAACAGTGAATTTCTATTTAAAGAAAGGGGAATACGCTTATCCACCAGTTGTAGAATACACTCAGCGTTTTTATAAAGTATTTTGTGTTCAACAGTAGCTACACGTTGAAAGAGAAACGGTTTATAAGACTGCTGAGTATATTTTAAAACTGGTGGTCAATCCATTTTTTTGTCCATTAGTGAGAAGTCTGCTTTCATGCAACATTAAGCAATTCAGAAATATTTTTACGTTTTACTTGATTTTCACAGAAAAATGTAGCATCTCGGAGGGTTATTCGGAATAATCTGAGACGATCAGACGTTTTTTTTAATTCTGAGCTACGGTTTTAACATTATTACCAATCCTAATACAGTAGTTTATATAAATACAAAGACTTTTATAACGTAACCTCTCTCCAGAAGGTATATGCTGCCTGAGTAAGTACGTAGATAAAAGTATGCATCTATCTTTGTTGAATCAAAAAATTGAAATGTTGCATTTTTCCCTTACACTCTAACAGTGGCATTTTTTCTCCTAAGTTGCAAAAGATATTATTTAACAAAACTCGAGAAGTTTTAATTCATACAAAAAGCAAACGAATAAAAGCGATTAGCTTTAGTTAATTTTTTCAAAAAATATGATTCGTCTACTTTTCGTATACTTTGACCTTGAAAGTAGCATTTAAAACGTGGTGGTGGTCCCTAAATCTTTGGTCGTTCATAACTTTTGTTCTACTGGTCCTAAAGTAATGCCGTTTGGTATGCAGCTTATTTTTGGGAATCCGGGCCTAATTATGTAACCAAATGTAAGGGTTCCCATTTGAAAATTCAGACTGTGTTAATTTCACTTGGTATATGACCGCTCCTCAAAACTTTATTTACATAGTTTTAAAGAAGACTTTAATTCATGTCAGAAGTCACCTTTCTTTAGTTCTTAGCATGTATAGCAGCAGAATAATTCAGAGTGTTTCGCTTTTTTTTCTATGACTGTACCTTAAATATATCAGCGGAATTAGTAAATAAAATTATCAATTTGGAATCTTATATCTTTTTGCTATTTTCCTAATTATATTTTCCTTTTGCTTCATACTAATCTTGTAAAAGAGGCAGTGTTCATTAAATGATTTTAAAAAATGTAATATAGGAATACATGTAATGAAAAAATTCCTTTTTTTTAATCCATGAAATGGCAATAAATGAGTAACTTGTATAAAAATAAAACTTTACCGAAGTTCCAAATGGTCTTTTCATTTAACATTGTAAGTTGCATAAACTGTGTATGAAGAAACCTTCCACATTGTTATTGCAAAGAGCTTGTTGAGTATTTGATGAACTTAGCTTCAACACCGAGACAGCATTGAGCAATCGCATTTGAACATCAGTACATAGAATGTAATTTTCTTTAAATTTAAACAACGGAAATATTCATTAAAAAGTTGACATTGACCCTGTATGTCCCAAATTAATTTAACAATGAATGTTTACAAATTTTTTTAGTTTTTTGAGTTGAAAATACATCAAAAAACATTTTTACCAAGCAAAAAATTTTTTGTGTTTTTTGGGAGTCTAATTTCCCCCACGCCTTAGGGACCACTAGAAAACTTTCCGATCGCATGTACTATCTGTCGGCCTCTCAGCAAAGTACAAGGAGTGGAACTCAAAAGCTTCAGCATGATTCCAGTCATTTAGAATTCAGAATACTAAATTAATATAAGCGGGACTTCTGAGTCCCGTCGGGGCATAAAGGGTTAAAAGGAAGTGTTGTCCAAAAAGGGCGGAGATTCCAGAAAAATTTCAAAAATTTCTTTCAGATCCTTTGCTATGTCAAAGGAAAAAAAATCATGTGCTCGCAATACTACAGAGTTGCCTTGTTAAAGAAACAATGAAGTTGTATAATAAACTTTGGATTAATTGATATACAACGGCATATTTATGAAATTTGAGTTAACTTCATTAGAAAATTATGCACATCCAAAACAAAAAAAAAAACTGCAGTGAAAAGCCACACATTCGACTGTTATAATAAAGAGTGCCCTGAAGGAATCGAAGGATTTGTGACTGACTTAAGGAAGCTCATGAAACACTGCGAATCAGGAACTATATCCGACAGCAGACTACAAAGTCTTATTGTTTTGGGAATTGCGGATAAAAACATTCAGGAAAAAATGTTGCAAGAGACAGACTTAAGGCTACATGAAACCATTGATTTATGCAGAGCTGCAAAATTGAACGAACAACAGTCTGATATTATTCAATAGAGAGGAGAAATAAATCTCCCAACTAGAAATGACAGTCTGGGCAAAGAAGGTTGAAATGAGAATTTAAAGCCGCCTGCGCTTTTTGAAGGAACAGAATGACCCGTGCAAAAAAACTCCTTCCTTATGTATAGAATAATGATTTTAGATATTTATAAGAAAGTGAGAAAATAATGAGAAAGCAAGGAAACCTTGCCTTTGGGAAAAAGTGTTAACAATGAAAGACTAGAATACTTCGCAAAATAATGTAAATATAAGTCAATATCGGTGAATTCGCCTGTAGAAAATTGCATTGTTTCTGCTTCGTTGATGGTGAAGCATCAAATTGGATGTATAAAACAAGACATAATGCTTTGACTTGTTAATGAAGCTCACGATCTGCTGGAAATGTTTTCCAAAATCCTGCAAACAGGTTCAAAAATCATTAACTTTTAATGCAATCGTAGAATTGTCTAAATCAGGTAAAAGCAGTCTTGCCCACTTCATGGAACAACTAAACTTGCCACAAAAAATATTTTATTAAGCGGGATATTCCATTATCCAGGATGAAACTGACAAGTAACAAAAGGTTTGGTACATTAAGCGAAATATTACTACTATTAAAATCTGTCCGCGTCTGTCTGTCTGTCTGTCTGTCTGTCTGTCCGTCTGAAGCTTGAACTCCTCAAAAACCGCTGAGCGTAGAGAATCAAACATAATACCATTCAATTCGAAATTTTCTAAGGAAGACAATAAGACCAACCGCGTAATTGTACGACGTTAATTAGCTAAGATATTAATTAAAACGTTAATTAAATTCTTTGCACTTTTAAAATTCCAAGACATTTATTTCTTTCCGTTGCCATTTTAAATTAAAGCGTTAATTAAATTATTGAACTATTTAAAATTCCGTCTGAAGCTTGAACTCCTCAAAAACCGCTGAGCGTAAAGAATCAAACATAATACCATTCGATTCGAAATTTTCTAAGGAAGACAATAAGACCAACCGCGTAATTGTACGACGTTAAATAGCTGAGATATTAATTAAAACGTTAATTAAATTCTTTGCACTTTTAAAATTCCAAGACATTTATTTCTTTCAGTTGCCATTTTAAATTAAAGCGTTAATTAAATTATTGCACTATTTTAAATTCCAAAATTTTATTTCTTATCGTTGCCATTTTAAATTAAAGCGTTAATTAAATTATTGAACTATTTAAAATTCCAGGACATTTATTTTTACCGTTGCCATTTTGAATTAAAACGTTAATTAATTGTTGAACTATTTAAAATTCCAAGACTGTTATTTCTTACCGTTGCCATTTTGAATTAAAACGTTAATTAATTGTTGAACTATTTAAAATTCCAAGACTTTTATTTCTTACCGTTGCCATTTTGAATTAAAACGTTAATTAAATTATTGAACTATTTGAAATTCCAAGACTTTTATTTCTTTCCGTAGCCATTTTAAATTAAAGCGTTAATTAAATAGTTGAACTATTTAAAATTCCAAGACTTTTATTTCTTACCGTTGCCATTTTGAATCAAAACGTTAATTAAATTATTGAACTATTTAAAATTCCAAGATATTTATTTCTTTCCGTTGCGATTTTAAATTAAAACGTTAACTAAATTGAACTTTTGAAAATAAACGAGTGTTATTTTTTTCCATTGTCATTTTGAATACGTGTTATAACAAAGTTCTAACAAGTGTTTTTATTCTAATTATTAATGACATATTTTTTCTCTGGTACTATTTTGAAAATGTGTTTTTAAATAAAATTGCAATTGCTGTTTTTAGAAGGAACTTTTTTGGCTGCGATCCAAATATTAAAAGAACTTTTTCGTTTAGAATTTTGCAATTAATTTTACATTAAGAAAGCGGTTTGGAAATAATTGTTTTTGATAAGGAATCTTATTTGTTATTTAGGGAGAGTGCTAAGTATGCACTACTTGACATCGTCTTTATTTTTGAGGAAGCATGTGTAAATAATTTGATTGATTCTTTGATGCAGGAAAGGTTTTTAGCGAGCTGCTTAAACGGGGAGTAGTTTGTTAAACTTTTCCTTGGTACTTTAAAGGCGAGCCGCCTTGGCGGCGAGTAGTTTATTGAAATTTTCCTCGATACTGTAAAGGCCAGCCGCCTTGGTGGCGAGTAGTTTGTTGAAACTTTCCTCGCTACTTTAAAGGCGAGCCGCCTTGGTGGCGAGTAGTTTTCTCAAACTGCCTTCACTACACTAAAGCCCGTGCAACGCCGGGCCACGCAGCTAGCGTTTTAACTAATATTCGAATAAGGGGACTTCATAGTTGCATTCCAGCCGCTTATTTCAGCCTAGATCGATAAATTTCATCTTGTCAATAACAAATCTAATAAAAACAGTTCATTCGCTGCAAAGTTTTAATGAGTCGTTTAAATAGTATATGTTGAAGTTTTTTCACCGTTTTAAACAAATTGTCCAACGTGCCCTTGAATCACAATTAAAAAATGATAATTCGGTTGAGGTAAATGCGATCAAAAAATTTCTTCAAGCTTTTCAGAGACAAATAGAACTTAACAAATGGTAGAAGGTTGCTTAAAACGAGAAGTTTTTATCTAAACAGTCGAGAAACACACAAGGTAGGTGAGCCAAAGAGGGCCAGGCTAGTGTTTCTCCGAAAGACCACCCTAAAAAATGAATTAATTTTATTCATTATCATAAAACAGTTGATTTTCATTGTAAATCTGCTATGCAAATGGCTTACTGATTAAGAAATTTTCTTGATATGTCACTATTGTATGCAGCGAATTCACTTTTTGAGGAGGATTAGCTCAAATTTCCAAGGAAAAATACATTTTAATTTATATTGGTTTAAATTCTTAGAACTTTGAATTAAGATACGCTTTCTGAAAGATTACTTCTTTATATTTAACCGCATTCACTTTAACTCGAATACATCTAACATATTCATAATTTTACGTCGCGTAAATGGTAGCCATATGTATGCTCCCTAAGAGGCCATCATAAGAAAAATTATGTGAAGTAATATAGCAAGGAAATTTTCGGGGCTCCATTGTAATATATTATTTTTTAACATTACACACTGCTGTGCCGTCCTTTTTTTTATTTCTGAGCAAATAAATTATGATACAGCAGGTTTGAAACATTTTTATTGTAATTTTAGCCTTGTAATTAAAACCATTCTGATGGAACACTGCTGCAATGTCGACATTTAACTGTAAAAATTGTTTCATTTTATCCTTTAACAAAAATTGCATTGCTTATGTGTTACAGATAAGTTTAAAATTCAACATTTAAAAAAATCAGCCTTGTACACCTAAGCAGAAAAACATGAAAAATCATCAAAGCCCAACTATAGCCTCCTTTGGCTCACATATCTTATTTAATCCCAAAAAGCTCATGACCATAGCTTGAATACAACTGGTGTAACGCCATCTACTCAAAGCCGCATCTTATATGCATTATTCCGTGTAAGGTAAATTGGTGTTTAACGATTTATCCCAACTCATCAATATTACTAACGAAGTCCCATCTAATTAATTTCTAAAAAAATACATCTAACTCCTAAAGCTTTATGACTTGGTCGAGTACTAAATGATAATTCATCATTCAATAGGATAATGTTAGATCTTACTTTTTTTCTACTATGCCATCTAAGCAAATGCTAAACTATTGTGTGCTTTGAAATATTCTTGTATAACCTTCAATCAATATATGTGTGAACAGAATTCGTGTGCTTTCAAATTATAAACATCGGTCACGGTATAGTATCCTCTACTCGCAGCTGGGGATTATTAAACGTGAAATTAGAGACATAATACTTGACATTTATACCGGTTGATTTAGATTCAACTAGATTATTATTGCTCAGAATTAACTGAATCGTTTGATTAGACTAACGTCATTCAACTGACAACATTCCAGCAAGTAGCACTCAAGTTAATGTTGATGCATTTAAGCTAAATCACAGATGACCAAAAAAAATTTTCAAAAAACTTATCAAATGACAGGTTTTTTTTTTTTCTTTTTATTCACATTCCTTGTAAGTAAATTAAAGTACACCATTCTTAAAACCCCAAGAGATGTTTTTTAGTCTCTAGCAATCGTTGCTTTATTTGTTTCTCACTGCTAAATAGAGTATTTTACTTTAAAAAAAATAAGCATATTTAGTGCGGCAGACATTTTTGAAAATAGGTTTGTTAGGGGTTTTATTAGAGTTAAAAAAAAATCGGAATGCTGCAAGTATTTTCTGAATCTTAATATAAAAACTAGCACAATGAAACCAATGACATACATTGTAAACATTTTGGAATGTTTCACCCAAAGATGGCGCTGATTTGAGGAATACGAACGAAGCGACGGTGCATAATTTGTGCAACATACGCAAGTTAGGTCTAAAATCTGCGTATCTTGCACTAAGATACAGCAAAACGTTAATGCACCATTCTTTGTTACCAGTAAACAATTGGCACCATCTTTGGTGCAACCTGCCTTTTACTTTTCAATGTAAGTAATTATATGATGAAGTAACAGTTTTTGCAACAAATTATTTACTGTTTAAAAATATTTTCACTTAGCTTTTTGATTTCTGGAAGAATCCGTCATTTTCTCTCATTTTTTGCTCAAAATAATAAAAAATATTCTACAAAATTACCTTGTAAGTGAAAAAGAAGAATTGGTGCTCTGCCAAATTCTCCTCCGATCACTGAAGAGATCGCGTGCCATCGATTGAGCAATGCAACGTTACTTCCTGGTTGCAACAGAATCCGCAGTTGCTGCGTAAAAGGTCCACCAGGGGAAAAATTAAACGTAATTGATATCTCCGCTAATTAAAGTCGTAGAATTAAGTACATTAGTCGTAATGGAGACTGAAAATTGCGAATCTAGAGCTACCTGGTTCGATTGTCTGTTCTCTGGCGTTCATAGGACTAAAGCATGACATAGATATATAGATACATAAATAGATGCGTAGATACGCTCAGTTTTTAATAATAGCAGCTTCTCTTGTACGCTGTCAAGTTTTCTAAAGGTTTGGTGAAGCTTTATGATAAACTCTGCGTGTAATAAGTCAGACAAGAAAGCAAGTCAGAGAACAAAATTTTTGTTGTTTAAAGAGATGCTTATATCTTCAAGAATATTAGAGATACATTTACGGAGATCTAAAAACTTATGGTTAATAGGGGGAAAACCAATTGCTGAAATTTTGCTATTTACGTTTAAGGATATTGAAAAAAACATTTTTATTTTTTTCGATTTGTTGCTGGTCCCGCAAATATATGGGTAATTTAATATTTATTGGAAACTGAGTATTTTGAGTAAAAATACACAACGTTTTAAAAAGTACAAATATATACATTAAAAAGGGTTTAAAACTCAGCAAACAGCTGTTTCGGGGCTATAAAATGCAAGCCCCATCATCAGTACATAAAAAGAAAAAAGAAAGGTTCACATGCCACAGACAGTCAAATGAACTACAGGAATTAACTTGACCTAAACCTCACATGCCAAAGACAGTTTCACTTGACTGTCTTAGGCATGTGAACCTATCTTTTTATTTTTATGCGCTGATAATGGAACTTGTATTTTATAGCATCGAAACTGCTGTTTGCTGAGTTTTAAACTCTTTTTGATGTATATATTTGTAATGTTTAAAACGTTGTCTATTTTTACTCATTTCATAGTACTAAGTTTTCGACTGCTGTTTTACAATCAGAGTATTTTATTTGGCAAAAATTTCAGAAAAATTGTTCTCTTATTTTTTGAGTTTAGGATATGAATTTTTGCTTGCGGTGCATCCCCCCCCCCCCCGCCACTGTATCTCTTTTTCTCCCTGTCTCTACACATATACTGTTTAAAAGTATTGTAAACTTAACTAATCTTCCGTTTTATTAAGAATAAGACAGGAAAAAATAGTATTTTTTCAATACAGCCAATTTTTTTTTTTATTTCAATATGTTAAATTGGTTTAAAGTATTATTTTCATTATCTATAGTTTAAAGATTAACAAAAAAGATTTCAGTTTATGAGAAATTGGAATCAGTTTGATTTCTCTGAAAAAAAGCTACTTTAAGTTCAAACTAATATCAAGTTGCGAATAAAAGAAATGAAATTCTTGCATTTAAACCGAAAAGTATTGAATGTGTTTTCAAGCCCTCTTTTGCTGTTATCACATTATCCACTCTTATAGACATTCCACAAGGTTTTCCTACCCATTCGTTCAGTATTTCATAGTCCCAATTCACCTTGATCGTTTTCTTAAACGTCTCCTGCGCATTCACACTTAAAATCAATTTAACGGAAAAAATATTATAAATAAAAAAAATGTTAGATTTCTCAAACTTGTAATACTTTTGACCAATACTGTATGTGTATATATATACAATCTCTTCCACGGAAAACGATTGCTTTCAAAACAAGCACAAAACTCAATAAATTGTTTCAAACCATTTCCACAATTCTGAGACGCATTTTATTTTGAAAGTGAGTTAATGGGGTGAAAACTTTCTACGGCCTTCCCTAGTAGTCACGTGCTTGGGTTGAAGATCGTGAGAACGTTTTATTTTATGGATGGAACACGTAGGAAACCATTCGATTAAAATTAATGTATAACTGCCAAGTTCTCTTAATGGATTTTAGTGGACAGAAGTTCCAAACACCACAGATTACTGCCTTGGTGGGGAAACGAACCTTCTTCGTTTTCTGTTGACCCGTAATTAGAGAAGACCAAATTCTAGTTAATGGAGCGGGAAGTTGATATAACAAGTAAAAGTTTCTTCTTTTACATAAAGTTGGTGAATACTTGTTTTCAAAACTAAGAGAAATAAAGGGTTACATCGTTAAGTAATTAGTAAGAGCAAAGAAACATGGTGAAGATTATATGTATATGAAGGGTAAGGGGGGAAAAAGATGAAAGTGACCAAAAAGTGATTTCGAGAAAAACGAAGAACAAAGTTTGATTTCTCGTAACTCCTTTTGTAGTTAATAGAGTTTTCATGTACATTTCGGACGATTTTCATCTTTTCTCCCCCCCCCCCCTGTTGTTTTACCAGATGATATTACTTCTTCATAGCCCCTAGATAGTGCTAATCTCTCAAAATTGACGAAAAATCTTTTTTCCCCCTGGCCCTTTATATATTTCTTCTGTTTTACCAGTTTTTTTTTTCTTCTGTTGTTCGGGAAAAGTACTTTTAAAATAATTATTAATGTGTTATGTCAGAATGCAGCCGCTAATACGATTTTTTGGTCACTGTTTTCCAATGCGCCGTTTAATTCGAAGGAACCAACTCTCCTAACGATGGATTTAAAGCAATTGCAAAAGAGTCCTGTGAACTTCATTGATTTCGCTTTTTGGATAAATTCGCATTATGAAAAGAAAAATAAAATTCTAATACATTTGAGTTTCAAGCCCTTTTTTGCAAATTACGACTAGCTGAGCCTTTCTTTACACTTATTTGATATTTTTATATTAATTTAAATTCTAAAAAAGATTATATATGTATATGTGTAAAAGATTATATATTTACACCAATTTAAAACTTATACCTTTTCTTAGTAGTCACTTAGACTACTGCTAAAATAATGTAGATAAATTTATAGTTTTAAGTGATTTATTTTTAAGCGATTCATCTTAATGCCTAAATCACGATGACTCAGCATATCGTATACTCATGCTCAGGAGAGACTAGATGGCTTTTTTATCATTTTGCGTGACTCATCACTAATCTGGAATGATTACTGATTTTTGATACATTTTGACGTACTTTCATTTCTTTTATCTATTTATTTATTTTATTTATTTGAAAACGATTAGAGACATTTGCTGCATTATTTAAAAGGTGATACTACTTTATTTATTCGTTATTTTTTACGTATCTATTTGTTTAGATACGAGAGCAATATTTTCTTTTTAGAAAACAGCTTTAAATACTAAAATGGTATGTCTGACATAACTTTCAGTCTTGGCTAATTGAACGAATATTAATCAGATGCTAGAAAGTCGATGCTTGTTATACGGAAAAGTAGGCTCATTTGAGCCTTTTTAGAGCTGAGTTTTTAACTCTTATTAAGTAGAAAAACGTCAGAAATATTTTTCCTGTTCAATCCTGAATTAAGCGCGCAGGAAAATTATAATCAACCATTAGATTAATTTAAATAGGTAATTATGTACGACACACATAATAAAAATATATTCATACTCGTAATCCAGCCCCCCCCCCCTATAACTAGAAACTTACATTTTTCTAATCTCACACTAGTATGCAATTTGAGAGCATAATTTGTGAAAGCCTTCTCAGTACTTCACAGATTTGGTTCTTTTATTTTAAATTTTCAAGTCTTTAGCAACAACAGTGAAAAATAAAATTTTCCTCGATGTATCACAAAAAAACGAATGTAATAAAAAAATGACTCGGAGCAAGAACTCGTAAAATATATACGAACCAATTTTGCGTCATTTTCGTGTTTGAAGACTCCTTTTGGCAAGGAATCTTTAAGATTGTATCCCAAAATGATATAATCAATATAGTGCATAAAACTTTCGTACTCGTAAAATATTACTTTCTTTTAGGGAATTGATTTAGGAACTTTTTCTTTCATGTTAGGAAATCTGCCAGTTTACAGATTTCAATAATTAATCATAGATTTTTTTTTTAAATAACTACAGTGGAGATATGAATCTGGGTTTTCTTTACATTGTTTAGCTTATCTATATGTATTAAACTATTAAAATAGATTTTTGGCTGGTATTTGAGCAAATTTATAGTTTTCAACCTGAAAAGTAGCGTTTTATTTTAAAAGCATTTTTTTCTTACAGTACTCTCCCTCCATGCTAGAAATCTTATTTTACAGTGTAGGTAAAGGTTATACCTGTTTCTAAAACTTTTAATGACCATTTGACTATCGACGGGGAATAGATTTCTCAAAATCCGTAATTATTGATTTTGACATTAGAATTTCATTTTTCTGACAGATTTAGTATTGGCATGATACGATGTTAAAAAAAAAGTACTGAAACTTCGTTCAGTAAAAAAATATCTTCCTAAATTATCCTGCAGTAGATATTCATTAGTTTAATACGACATAAAATTTGGTTAAATTAAAATTTAACTTTAAAGTTAAGAAAGTTTCAAATTTAGAGTTCGATTGGAAAGTCATTGCTCAACTAATCGTAATATCGCTTGTATTTTTACACATTGTGTACATTTATTGTGTACATTTATAATTTATTTCATTGACAGCGCTTTCTTCTGTTTGACTGGTGCCAAATTTGATCTCACAATAAGTAAAATCAGGTGGGTCACAAAAAGAAAAGACTGAAACTTTGACATAAATTAAGGAATTAGTGTAAGTTTTTACTTTTGATTTCAACAATTAGAATTAAATTCAAACTTTTAATACTGGCAATAATTGTTTTAGTGCAAAGGACTTTATTTTTGGCTAAGGAAGCATTTGAAAATCTGAACACCTTTTTAAACTGGTCTGTAAAATTCTTTTTTTGCTAGAATATTAATACACCCAAAAGCACACCCAAATTAATACACCAATTTTAAAGCAACTGTACACTGTGCTTTGTAATTATACATTTTTCATTTTTCTCTTCAAATGGATTATTCTAACCTTAATAAGATAATTGTACTCTTACACGATCTCTTTCTAATGTTTTTATTAAAGTTTCTAAATTGCACAAAACTAACTTATTTAAATTAAGTCAATTTCTGCAAAAGAACTGGGTCTGTTGGGAATTTTTTGAAATTTCGGTTTTTTATGATGATTTTACATTCATGCTTTTTTTTAATACTATGATCACTTTGCCTCACACCAGGTCAATTAGAAAGAAATTGTCATAAGACTATAGCAGTATTTTCTTCCTAAACTTCAGTGAAAAGATTTCTGTATTAGTATAACGCAAAATAACAATTTTTAAGGACATTTTCATTCATTATAATCTTCAGTAGAAAACCGGTATTTTCTAACAACTTCACCCCACCTAAAAATTAAAAAAAAAATCAGGGGGTATAAAACTTAAAAGATGGAAACGAATCAAATTCACTGGACTGTTTTTCTCTTTCGATATTTTAAGATTCTCATATACATATCAATTATCATCCTACGTTCAGAATTACACATCAACAATAAATAAAGTTTAAAATTAATTTTGAAGTTTTGAAGTCTGGAAAAAAAACGAGCAGTATCAGGACACAGCTGCTAATTTAACATATTGGAGGCGGTGGATTCGTCTCCCATCGCCGCTTCGGATCTGCTTTCTATCCTTTGTTCTGTGAATTCTTTCATATGGGTGATTTTCTCTAAACTCGTCCTTTTCCATACAGAATCTGTTCGGACATTTTTTTATATGTTCCGTGCAATAGTAATAATACAATACACCACTAGCTCGTTTATTCCATCCATGGACTGGAGTTTCGTGCTTATTATGCACTCATCAGCATGGAATAGGAATTAAACGAGCTGGAGCCAAAAATCCTCTTATAGAGCAAAGAGAGCCAACAAAAACTACTCATGAGCATGGAATAGGAATTAAATGAGCTGGAGCCAAAAATCCTCTTATAGAGCAAAGAGAGCCAACAAAAACTACTCATGAGCATGGAATAGGAATTAAACGAGCTGGAGCCAAAAATCCTCTTATAGAGCAAAGAGAGCCAACAAAAACTACTCATGAGCATGGAATAGGAATTAAACGAGCTGGAGCCAAAAATCCTCTTATAGAGCAAAAAGAGTCAACAAAAACTGATAGCTAATGTGAAATTAGAACAGGAAATGAATCTATTACTTTGGTTCAAAAGAGGGCCAATTGAAGTTTGTGTTTTTATGGTAAATCATGTCAGGGGACACGAGTCACCTGCCGTATTTCTCGGCATGGGCAAGTCGCCAAGGGGCTGTTTATTTTCCCTTAGTTGCGTAATATTTTCAAAATAATGGAACATAATTATTTACGAAACTATCCATAAACTAAAACATAAATCATGGACATAATTACTAATATGTTTCATAATGAAACAATTTAACATTAATAAAATCATTTACCAGAGGACTGTTTTCGCAACGACCAAGATGCTTACTTTCATCACAAATATGTCTGAAACTAAACAAAATAGCGTTCCAACCCCGTTCTCAGAAATTTCGCTAAATTCACTGATTAAGTTAAACGTCATGCCAAAAAACATTTGTAACAGTAACAAATTTTTTCGATTGCAGTTTTGAATTAGTGGCAGAGGACTGCTTTGAAAAATTTTGGACAGAATTTACATGACAATATTAAGATTTAAAAATATGTAATTCAATCGAGTTTTATAAAAAAATACAATTGCATTATTTTATTTTTAGATATTAGTTGCCAAATTTATGTAGTGTTAATGGATTTTTTGAAATATTTCCTTAATTAAATAAACCGTCCCATGTTAGACTACAGTATGGCGACAGCCAGTTGACTGTGTTTTTAAGACTTAAATAATTTTTAAAAAAATAAATAAATTGATATCGCTCCAAATACAAAGGGGCTGCAAAGTATTGCTGCTTAATTTGAATCAAGAGAGATAATTACTTTATTACACTTTATTAATATTATTAAAATACTCGGCCTGAACTACGAGTTTATGAGAAACGCCTATATATTCTGCGTCAACAAATTGATATAACCATAACTAAGGGAGACGAGAAGTACGTCCTTATCAAAACTTGATCCGTAACTCTAAATGCATAATGCAAATGTAAATTTATAAATTTTTAATCATTCAGTATCTTTTGCTTTACGAATTTCGTACTTATAAGTTGACTGACGAAAATAAAACATTCAAAAACTCTTTAAAGAATGCAGATTCCGAAACGTCATCCGCTCAATAAGCTAAATTGTTATATGAAATATTGCTCTTTGAACGCATTATTTCTACTAGTTCGTGATTCATTGAGCCAAGTATTTCCGACAGTATACAGTGTGTGAGTGCTTCGCATGGGTCAGTTGGTAATTAGAGACTTTACCAGCAAAAGGGTTTGCTTTTACAGAGCTGCTAACATTTCGGCAAAATTTATATAACTATATCATAACCAAGGTTATTTCATGTAAAGAAGTTTACGATTTTAATCATTTTCCACTAATGCATACTATACAAAAAATCTTCATAATATTAGTAAACATTATAGTCTCAATAAGCAGGTTATACTCTAATGCTACTTTTAAATTCCGTTACTTAAAAAAATGTATTTTCATAAAAGTAAAACTGTCTTCACTTTATAAAAAAAAGTAAAATAACATTCACCTTAAGATTAATTTGGGTACTGAAACAGTGAATGACCAGAGAAATTCAGAGTTTCCAAAATAGCCTTTGCATTGCAAAATTTATCACGATTTCCTAGAAATAGTTATTAATTTACCAAAACGTTATCCTTACGCATGTGAAAGCGATTTAGTGAATTGTTTCATAAAGTTTGCAGCAGGAAATATATTAAGGAAATAAATTTTGCATCATCATCATATTACTGTCAAACATTATCAGTTTCTGATTCGTGTTATGTACTAATCCAGACTGTTGACAAGACGGAAATCAATTTGTAAATTTGAAACTGAATAAACAACTTTTGCGCAACAGTCGTGGCTTTGAATATTTATGCTTAAACAACGACACACATACTTAAACAACCGACTGCCGGTTTTAAATAAGATGCAAGGTGTATATATAAATATTTAATTAGTTTGTTTAAATGAAATGAAAATACAGAAATCAAATTGTTATAAAGCATCGTACATTTAAAGGAAGTTACTACAAATATGTATTAAATATTGAAGGTAGTCTATAAAACTTTTTCTATTATTTTCAGAGCTGAGAATTTTATAAAAATTCACATCTTTTTTTTTCGACAAATAGGCCTAATCCATTATTTGTTCCCAGTACATAGCATTCATTTAAGAAACTGGAAAAATTGTTGCAAGACATCCAAGCTATAGCCCACAAGAACATAAATGGGGTAACATTAACCCAACAAACAATAAGTCTACTAGAACTAGCAGTAGTGTTAAAATCCACATAGTGCTGCCTTAAATAGGCCCTTAAAACGAATAAGTGACAATAGGGTAGTTGTGACCTACTGAATATCCCTTTTTTAACTACTAGATATTGTTAAGAGGCTTACAAAACACAAAAATTCACCATTGCCGAATTTTAAAACACAACGGTTGATTCTTAATGATTTTTTTTAAAAACCCAAGCGCAAAAAAAAGCGCGCCTTGAAACCGAAACCCGTGACGTCAGAGGGCAGTAACTTTCAGCCTTTCATCCATAAAAAATTGGATTTTTGCTATATTATCGTTTCATTGCGGGATTTTCTCCTTCCGTAATCAATACCTTAAAGTCTACTAATTCACTATTTAAAACTGGATTTATCAAAGAGCACTCCAATACCCTGCTAGGGGTGATTGTTTTGATATTTTTTGGTGAAATCCGTAGTCAAATTTTTAGAACGCATCACTTGGCGAGAAAAAAAAAACTTACGGCAGTGCAGAGCGAACAACTGTGCGGAAGCCGGAGAAACCGGTTTCTCGAGCTCCTCGCATCTAAAGCTTCTCGCTCTTTCTTCGCCTTAGTGGAAAGTTCAAAAGCGCCAACGAATGCCCAGTAACGTCACAACCGCTTGAAATTTAAAAATTATTTTAAAAAAAACTACTTGTCGCAGCGCAAAATTTTTTTCGCCGTTGATGTTCATGTCTGTTGCTCTATCATATAAAAATAAAATTGAAAAATCGAAAACTACCCTATTACTGTCCTATGTTTAGTACAGTATACACAATAGTTTTTCGTTTGTAGGACCAATGTTAACTGCAAAGGCTAAAGTTACCCCAGCTGACTGTAAATGAAACTTTTTTTAGTCATTTAGTCTTTTAGAGTAACTTTAAACCATTTGCTTCCTTTGCTCAAATATTTTTGGAATATTACTCTGTGGGCAAAGCACCGATATCGTTCAAGTTCGTTTACCAATCTCTGGGATTACGGGGACTTGCTTGAAATCTATTAATAGTGATGTACTCAATCGAAAAAACCAATGTTCTCTAGCAGAGCTTGTCTCATTAAGTTTTAATTAATAACTGAAATAGGGACTATATTCCTTAGCCTGTTGGCTCTTTCACAACAAAAATTGTCTCTAGGTGGCGCTTTTGCACAAAATATTTGTAATTTAAAATTTCAATAGACAGTTTTTCTACCTTAATTTTTCTTTTCCATACGATTTTATGCTGCAAAATATATTAATAAGTTATAATATACGTACTTCATATCTTTTGTGATTTAATAACAAAGAAAATCGAAATATGTATCAATCCGCAATTCCGCTTGCTCTTAATCTCGTTGTTTCGTTAATTGCACTACCGTAGCCTACGCGGATGAACGCTTCTTGTTTTCATGTTAAACCTCTCAGTTTCTTACTATTGCTACATTTTTCTAACAGACGATAGTTTAAAAGTTAATTTTGTACGACTGTTTTATAACTTGGCATGCAGTTATTAATTAATATTATAATACACCTTACTGTTGGTTGGAAAAATAACGCATTGGGCCTTTACTTATTATATCAACTACGCTCGGTATTTTCCCATTTATTTACATGAAATACTAAATTTGCGTGTGATACATGCGTATGCTCACAGTGAATAAGTGTTTGTAAATTTGTGGCTGATATATAAACTATGATGGGTCATTCCATGTC
This sequence comes from Uloborus plumipes, assembly GCA_038373865.1. Classification (NCBI taxonomy): domain Eukaryota; kingdom Metazoa; phylum Arthropoda; class Arachnida; order Araneae; family Uloboridae; genus Uloborus; species Uloborus plumipes. The sequence continues at coordinate 34,897 of JAXGGA010005917.1, read as the reverse complement.
AAGTGATCCAACGTTTTTTACCTTACATTTTTGTATTTCTTTCAAATTTGGCTCATCAATTCTACCCCTTGAGGTAATCAAAAGTCTCAACTTTTAGATTTTTATCTCTATTATTTTTTCATTTATGAGACTTTGAACTTTGGAAAAACCCTCGTTTTTCCATGGATAAGGGAACATAAAAGGGACCATAACTCAGCATCAAATATAGATAGATCGATTTGGTAAATGGCATTTTAAAGTACGTTAGTTGCCGCTTAATCTGATATGCAACATGACTAATTTGATAAAAATTTTCTTTTTCAAAAAATGAAATTTAAATTTCAAATTTAAAGTTCTCGAAAAACATATAATGAATTTTTTTCAAAAAATTCTCAAAAATTCTTGTGTATTTTATCTATGTTTGTACAAATTTTTAGATTGGGATCTCAATGGGATCATATTTTTTGAATTTTTGAATAAAACTGTATAGGGAAAAAATGATATTTTTTAGATTCTATTTATTTAAATACTAAATTATCTTGCTTGTGATGGTCTAAAAAGTAGTAAACAAACATGAATATGTTTAAAGTGAGCTGGCATGAGCTTATAGATTTGTCAGGTTCACCCCCTTATCCCTTACTCCCCCGCACAACCACTCTTTTTTAATTCAAAACTGTTCAAAATGTTAAAAAAACTCTTTGATACAAAATGAATAGTAAACTTATTTAAAGTTGTTAAATGGGTTTCCTTATAATTAGACGAAGTATCCCCTCATTCACCCAAAAATACCTTTAACGCTGTACTATTATGACATCTAACCTGGGGATTGAATTGACTATTATTTTTACTCTAGGTAAGTGAGCCTGCATTAACTTGTAAATTGGTCAGCTCCCCCTCTCTTCCTTCCTGACCCAACCATTTTTCCCCCAAACTGTTTCAAATGCTAAAAAAAAAATCTTTTTGATACAAAATGAACAGTAAACTTATTTAAAGTTGGTAAATGGGTTTCCTTATAACAAGGCAAAGTAAAACTCTTCCCCCACCCAAATATACCATTAACGCTACACTAATATGACGTCTCACCTGGGGATTGATTTGAGGATTATTTTCCCCCTAGGTATATATTGTTTTTCAGACGAAGTGTTTCTTTTTTCAATCCGACCTTCACAAAGTGTACTTCCATTCAATATCTGAATTTAAACTTATGATTCATTTCATCCCCTCCCCCAGCACCAATCTTCAATTTTGGAGGAAGAAAAGAAACGGTTCGCCCCAAGATCATAGCAAACAGCAAAATAGCACTGTTTCCCCTTGTTCTCATGTTTTCCCATTATTTTCACACAAAACTGAAAAGAAATCAAAGTATCAGGTTATATGTCAGTCCCCATCACTGCCTCTCCTTTTTCTTATTGGACAAAGCTCATGAGCTAATAGGAAAGAGTAACAAACAGAACAAACTGAAACACTACCAGACATCAGTAGAGACTAAATCTTTGAAATGGGGTTAGACGGGATAATAAAAAAATAAAAGTTTGAAGCGGGAAGGTAGGAAAAGGGGAGGAGCAATCTGTACAGAAGTTAAACAATATGAGAGGTTATGATAAAAAAAAGCAGTGTTTGTTTAATATATGTATATAGATATATCTTGCTGCATTACTTTACAACAAAATGAAAAAGAACACAAACAATTAAAAATAAATAAATAACAGCTGCACACTAGATAATGTGGGAAGATAGTTATGGGGACACAGACATATGATCTGATATTTTGATTTATTTTCAGTTTTGTACGAAAAGAAAAGAAAAAACGATGAGAACAAGGAGAAACAGTGCTGTATGCTATGATCTTGGGGCGACCCATTTATTTCCTCCCTTCAAAATTGAAGATTGGTGCTAGAGTAGGAGATGAAATGAGTCATAAAGATAAATTTCAGATATTGAATGGAAGTACACTTTGAAGTTCGGATCGAAAAGAAACACTTCGTCTGAAAAACAATATATATATGGGTGATTCTCCAAAAACCTGGCATTTTCGACTCACAAATTCTATAAAAATAAAAATGCTTAAAAAAATCTTTAAAAAATCATACTTACTCTTTGTTAGGAGCTTATTAAGAGAAAAATAAAGAAAACTCACTTTAAGTATGCTACACCCCAAAAAAGGGGGGTCAATTTTTTCAAACCGAGAGAGCGACAAGAAGCACTAAGCGAGCAAACAAATGAATTTTATCAAGGATTATCAGAAATTTTAAAACAATAACAAAGAAATAACTTCAACATGAATGAAAAACTATTTTTTTTTTTTTTGACAAACAAAACTAATTTACAACCTCCTTAAACGAACAATGTTTTAAGAGATGCAGCATCCGACAAATTTAATATTTATATGAAGAAAGAGATTTACAATCATAAAATAAAGTTCAAAATTTTCTAAATGAATACTTTTTTAATAAATGAGACTCTTTGTTATTATTTTTAACTAATGTTTGGTAAATAAATCCATCTATTCTACCGGATGTTTTACCAGTGCTTTAAAAGTAATGCTAGGGTGACATTTTTTTTTTTTTTTTTGTGCCAGGAGAGGGACATTTTTTTGCGCCAGGAGAGGGACATTTTAATAAAAAAAGGCTGATATTTCTACCCGGAATTATATCGAAGGTAAATAACAGGTATTTTTCTCTTTTATCCTCTTAACTCAATTACACACTGCAGGCATAATTATTATTTTTATTTTATTTAGAACAGAAATGTTGGCCAGGAGAGGGAAATCGAAAATGTTACATACCTCATTTTGAACTAAGGAGTAATAATACGAACAGCATACACATTCTATAGACAAAATACTCTGAGTCCAAAGAAGTGATGAGAATAAACAGTGTTATAGTACTGCAGATTCAAAATTTCTTCTTTTTGCCTTTAATAATTGAACCAATTTGTAGGCCAGGAAAGGGACATTCAATCTGGGGACAAACTTCAAAATGATCTACCTTATTATAAAATCATTTAAATAAGCTAAAACAACACTATATTACACTCATAACTATACATAATTCAACACTACAAGTGGAATTTGTGCAATGTTCACGTAAGATTTTAAAATAATTAATTTATATTTTAGAAACAGGGTGGGACACGCAAAAAAGGTGACTTTTTGGCTATTCAAAAATTTTTGTAGAAAAAAATAAATGAAAAATTGCTTTAATATGAATTGAATAACATCAGAATAAGTATTTCTAACAATTAAAAAAGCAAAAAAACTTTCTAGGTCAAATAATTTTTGTGCTGTCCTACGGGGACATCATATTGTTCGGATTTTGGAGAATCACCCATATACCTAGGGTGAAAATAATCCTCAATTATATCCCCAGGTTAGACGCCATATTAGTATAGTGTGAATGGTATATTTGTGTGGGGAGGGGGATACTTCGTCTAGTTATAAGGGAACCCATTTCTCAACTTTAAATAAGTTTACTATTCATTTTGTATGAAAGACTTTTTTTAAAAAAACATTTTGAACAGTTTTGAAAAAAAAAAAAAAAGAGTGGTTGTGCGGGGGAGGGAGGGGGGGATGAACCTGACAAATCTATAAGCTCATGCTAGCTCACTTTAAACATATTCATGTTTATTTACAACTTTTTAGACCGTTACAAGCCAGACAACTTAGTATTTAAATAAATAGAATCTAAAAAATATCATTTTTTTCCTATACAGTTTTATTCAAAAATTCAAAAAAATATGATCCCATTGAGATCCCAATCTAAAAATTTGTACAAACATAGATAAAATACACAAAAATTTTTGAGAATTTTTTGAAAAAAATTCATTATATGTTTTTCGAGAAATTTAAATTTGAAATTTAAATTTCATTTTTTGAAAAAGAAAATTTTTATCAAATTAGTCATGTTGCATATCAAATTAAGCGGCAACTAACGTATTTTAAAATACCATTTACCAAATTGTTCTATCCATATTTGGTGCCGAGTTATGGTCCTTTTTATCTTCCCTTATCCATAGAAAAACAAGGGTTTTTCCAAAGTTCAAAGTCTCATAAATGAAAAAATAATAAAGATAAAAATCTAAAAATTGAGACTTTTAATTACCTCAAGGGGTACAATTGATGAGCCAAAAAAGAAAGAAATACAAAAATGTAAGGTAAAATTTTTCTCAGATTTTGGATCACTTGACGTGGAATGACCCGAATGTATTTTGTAGCATAAAGAAAGACCAGGTTATAGAGCAAGTAGGTAATCGAAATTAAAAAACAAAGAGAGGATTGACAAGAATCGAGGGTGGGGCTAACAAAATAAAGGCAAGAGCCCTATAGTCTTCAGAACCTATTTTTGAACGTAAAAAGCCTGAATTTCGACTAAAATACAAAAATTCAGCAACAATTGAAACGAAGTGCAGGAACTCAGCTCTAATGATCTCTGCAGAAAGTTAAACCCTGTTATAGGGACATCTTTTTCTATCTTGTGCGTAATTTGCTGGAAGAACAAAAAAAAAAGGGGGGGGGGAGTACAGGAAAAAAGATTTTTAACCTGCAGAAATCCAAAAACAAAAAAAAAGGAATCAAAAGGTAAATAATTCATTGAGTGCACATTATAAATACTGACATCATTGAAATAGTGAAACACTATTTCTACTGCACTAGATAATTTGCAAAACACATCTTCAATGCATACCAGAAAACTCCTTCTTCAAAAAAATGTACATGAAGGTGCAAAAATATTCATTAAATGAAGCTCTTGTGTCAGCAGATATGCATAAATGATTTTTCGGATCATGATAATTCAGTTAGAATTAATATTTGATAAATTTGACGAAGAATCATCCATAAACTCACATTTTTAGCATTGAAAAGGGTGTTCCTTGTAACGCCGAAACACGTGTATGCCGTTTTCCTGCTCATTTGCGTTTAATATGTTTTTTCATATGCTTTTTTTCATTACACAAAGGTATTTATTTTCTTTTTCCAAATTTATATTTAAATTGAAAAATTGTTTACTTATTTTTGTAAACATTTTTTTTTTGTAAATATCTATCTATCTACTGTCCGACCTCGAAACCCGCGCCTAGCACCGTTGAACGGTTCTATTTTAAAAAGGCAGGCAGCTTGATTACGAAAATGCACGATGGCAGCAATTCTACTTTGTCCGATATCATTTTATTTTCATAGACCTGATAAGGAAGAGAAATTAAAAAAAAAAAAAACATCAAGAGGATTGACAAGAATCGATTAACACCTCAAATAAACGAATCCAATGAAAAACAAAACAAATAAAAATCCCTTCCCATTCCTTTTCTCTCTTATCACAATCACCCCTAGTTTCATAAAATTAATTGAGACCTGACGCATGCGCAAATTCGAGGAAGATCGCCGAAAAGAATATCAAACAGTATCTATCTATCCATCTATATGTACATATAACTATATAGACAGAGACAGACACATTTTTATGATATTTAACGTAATTATCCGCCTCTAGAATTTCATTTTCGCCTATTTCGTCATGTATTTTTAATGGTCTGTAAAAAATTAATGAGACAGTATTTTTTTGGGAACATTGTGTTTTTTTCATCTGTAGACTCTAAGGACTCAGAAAAATATCACATTTTGTAGTCCCCGAAGTTGGCAAACGAAACCATGTTTTTAAGCATCTTTTGTGCCTTTGTGTCCCACAGACTATATGGGCGATTCTTTGTAAACTCGTCATTTTTCACACGAAATCTGTCCGGGCACGGTTTGTTGAAATGTTCGTATAATTTTAATACTATTGCTCAGAAAATGAATCTATTACTTTGGTTTGAAAGAGGCCAATTAAAGTTTATGTTTTTCTGATGAATCATGATAGGGGGTAAATCCCCCGCATAGTATAACCAGGCAGGGGACTGTGCTAAGTGACTACGTTTTTGCTCTTTGTTGCGTAATATCTGCAAAACTATTGGAACATAATTAGCTACGAGACTACCTATAAATTTAGGCACAAATCGTGGACATAATAACTAATATGTTTTATAATTAAATTAATTGACATTAATAAAATCACTTCCCAGAGGACTGTTTTCGCAACGACCCTGATGCATACTTTCATCACAAATGTGGCTCTCAAACTAAACAAAGTAGCGTTTCAACACCGTTCTCGGCGATTTCGGCAAATTCACACTGATTACTTTGGAATCAGTACCCTAATACTTTCAAATAATCGATTTTTTTTGTTTTTTATATCTTTTGAAACTCCATTTTAATACCTTTCTAATGATGTAATTCTTTTGCTCGTGCACGTATTAGAAGCAAGTTAAAATAAGCTTTAAAAAATGTAAACATTGTTTAAAAGGACTTGCCACGCCCATTTTGACAGATGACAATGTAAACATTGATTGTTTTAATTCAAAGTTCTATATGAAAAGCCTCAAGTATTATTTATTATTCAACTTGAGATCCATCCGTACTTTAACTGTAACTCTGTTCGCATGTGGCTAACACTGTTTACAGTTTTGTACGTTTGAAACCACGTTTTTTGCTTGATCTTACTATCGATTAGCTCTCGCTTGCTTCAAGCTTTCTCAGAATTTGTTTCTGTTTTCTGTGAGTTGTGTTTTATTTAATTACAATTATTTTACTATGCCGCGATCAAATCGTGTGTTTAAAAAGAGGAAAGGAACGTATAAACGTTCTGAAAAGTGTGTGAACGCTGATGGTGGAACAAATACTACTTGCTCGAGGGAAAGAAAAATTCCAAATCTCGATGACAGCTTTTTGCCCGATGATGCTGATACAGGGATCATGAATGTAGTTATTGATCTCAACCTTCTTACCCAAGTGTTTGAGAATTCAGTTTCTTGCAAGAATTGTAATAATGGACTAAAACTGGAAGTTCAGGGAAAAAATCAGGTTTGGCAATGTCTTTCACTTTAAAATGCATGGGCTGCACTTACACTCATGAATTCGATTCCTCTGAATTTCATGAAGGAACTCAGATTGCTACTGTCAATGCCAGGTTTGTGTATGCAATGATATCAATTGGGAAAGGTGCAGAAGCAGAAAGAATGTGAAATCAATGCTGTGATGAACCTTCCGAAGCCACCAACAAGGTTTCAGTATTACAATAAAAGACTTCTAACTGCAACAAAAGCTGCTTGTGCTGCTTCGATGCAAAAAGCTGTAAAAGAAACCATTGCTGAGAACAATGATAACCAGAACATCGCAGTGGCTGTTGACTGAACATGGCAAAAGCGGGGCAACACGTCACTCAATGGTGTAGTCACCGTTACCAGCGTAGACACTGGTAAGGTGATGGATGTAGAAGTTCTCAGCAAGTATTGTGGGTGTGAAAACAAGCAAAGTCACGGAGAAAACTGCAAGAGTAATTTTTCTGGAGCAAGCGGTATGATGGAAGTAAACGGTGCATGCCAAATATTTGAGCGTTCCTTAACACTTCATGATGCACGATACGTAAAATACTTAGGTGATGGGGACTCAAAAGCATTCGATAAAATAAAGGGAAAGAATGTTTATGGAGATGAGTTTCCTGTTGAAAAACTTGAGTCCACTGGACACGTCATGAAACGCACGGGATCAAGACTACGGAAGCTGAAAGAAAAGATGAAAGGGCAAGTCTTATCAGATGGTAAGAGCTTATCCGGAAAGAATCGGTTAACCGACAGTCAAATTGATAAAATTCAAAATTATTACGGTTTAGCCATTCGTCGAAACCTAAACAGTGTGCAATCGATGCGTCAAGCTATTTGGGCAATCTTTCTCCATAAATTGTCGACAGATGCGTACCCCAACATGGTTTTTGTCCCTCTGGTGAGGATACATGGTGCAAATTTAAAAAGGCTGAAGCTGCTGGAGAGGAGTTCACTCATAAAAGCAGTCTACTTGTCGCTGTAGTCGAAGCCATGCGTCCCGTATTTAAAGCTCTTTCCAGTACTGATTTACTTCAAAAGTGTGTGCACGGTAACACGCAGAATCCAAACGAAAGCGTGAGTAACGTTATTTGGTCACGTGTTCAAAAAACAACATTTGTCCAAGTTGAAGCCCTTTCTCTTGGAGTATATGATGCGGTTATTACCTTCAATGAAGGAAACTCTGTAAAATTGGAAGTTCTCAAACACTTGGGCATACAACCTGGAGAATACACTTTTGATTCCTTGAGGCGCCTTGATCGTGAAAAACTTTTGAGGGCAAAATATGCCTTTTCGCAAAATTCAAAAGAAAAGAGAAAAGAGAAGCGCAACAAAAGAAAAAGGGAAGAAGATTCCAATAACAAGAATCCAGAGATTGCAGGTTACGGGGCAGGCTGTTTTTGATTCGGTAAGATTTTTCTCGATTAAAATTATTTATTCCTCTTTCTTCAAAACCATATAATAATAACCTTTAAACCTTTATCATATATTTTATGCATATAACTTCATATACTGAAGTAAATTTTGTCTTATATTCCAAAAACATTTCTGTATAACTCAAATCTCGTATTGGGAACGTGTTTTTTGAAAAATTCAATTGCATGCAGCGGAAGTAAAAAAAAAAGACATATTTCTGCACATCAGTATGTAGCATTTTACATCAGTATGTAGAAAAAGATCTAATCAAAGTGTGGGAAATATTTCATATGTGTAACTTTGATACATTTGTCACAGTTGGGTACACGCAATTTGTACGTCATAGAAATGTCAGTATGAAATTTATATCTTTACAGACTAAATGTGCATTTTTTTAGCATTTAAGGAAAGAAATAATTATTAAAGGTATTCAAGGGAAAGATAAAAGCTGGAGATTGATTTAAATGTACAAATTTAATGTTATTGTGTTAAAATATTTTAATGAAATGAGATTTTAACTCTAAAATTGCGATATCTCAAAATGATGATTTTAATGATAAATGTTCCTTATTCTCAGAAACTATATTGTGCTTGGCTTTAAAATTTTTACTGCCTATTCCATACATCTAACTGTCTATACTGAAATAAAAGTTTCTCCATATTCCAAATATATTTATTATTAGAGCTGATTTTGTGTTCCGAAACGGCATTTTTTGAAAAAAAATTACAGTCACTTACCATTTTTTTTTTTAAACTAAGCTTTCTTTTGGTAAAATTTTACTTCAGTATAGAGAAAAGAGTCTACTTAAGGTACAGAAAAAATTTCATACTTGTATCTGTAACAGATTTTGAGAAAAAAGTACACGCACTTGTACAATTTAACATTGACGGCATTGGGGGTACCGACTCCCCTTAAACTTCATGCCAAAAAGAATTTGCAAAAGTTATAGATTTTTCGTATTACAGCTTTGAATTTGTTGCAGGGGACTATTTGAAAAAACTCCGGACAGGATTTACATGACAATTTTAAGTTTTAGAAATAGGTAATTATACCTTATTTCATAAGAAAAATATAGCTTCATTAGTCTATTTTTAGATATTAATTGCCAAATTTATGTAGTGCTAATAGGTTTTTTGAAATACTATCTTTAACAGTTAGACTATGGGATTGGGACAACCAGGGGACTGTGTTTTTGGCGGTTAGATAATTTCTAGAAAAAAAAAGTTAAATTGTTATCACTCCAAATACAATTGGGCCACAAAGTATTAATGCTTTACTTGTATTAAGAGCGATAATTACTTTATTACACTTTATTATTTTTAAAATACTCAGTCCGGACAGCCAATTACCAGTTTACAGAGAATCGCCCATATATGACTTCAAAGGGAATGCAGACAAAAACATGCTTTCCAACTGATATTATACAGTGAACTCTCACTTATACACCGCCTCATTTATGCGACTTTTTCACTTATACGACGATTTTGAATTGTCCAAGCACAATCCATAGTAAAATAATAGTATCATTTATTTATGCGTCGTTTTAAAGATGAATATTTAACTTATGCGCCAAATTTTCCCTAAAATGTAAAATATTTAATTTATTTTCTTTAAAAAATATGCAATTTTCTTCACTTTTTTTTAAAATCTTTCGCCTTTATTGCTCACGGAAGGCATTTTTCAGCATGAACTAGAGTTCTGAGAGGGACAATTGCCTATTATGGATCGTTTTAAATTGAACACTTTGTACTTAAGTACGCTTTTGTTTTCTCTTTATCATTGTAGTTACGTTACAGTAATTGCCTAACCGTAGTAATATGTCCCTTGCCTATAGAAACATTCTTTACCGGAATTAACCGGAATTCATGCCATGCCGTGTTATAGGCAGGCTGGAATCCGGGGAAACACAAGGTAGTGTGGCGGATGATGTTTGAGTCGTCAGAAGTGTTGCAAGGCTGTGGAATCGATTCCAAAAAACAGGAGATGTTTGACGTCGACCGTGGCAAGGTTGGCCACGCGCCACTACAGCAACTGATGACCGGTATATACAGTTAACAGCCTGTCGGAACAGAATTGAGAATGCTACGCATCTGCAAAGACTCTTGGCAATAGGAAGAAAGGTGTCCAGCCAAACCGTACGTAATCGGCTTCATGAAAGAGGACTCTATGCACGTAGGCCAATGGTCTGCATTTCGTTGACCCCAAGCCCCTGTGTGGTCCGAAGAAGATGTTATATAATACTGCTGAACATCGAGATTGGGAGCAACATGATTGGAGCCAAGTGCTGTTTAAGACGAGTTCCGATTTAGTCTAGAGAGTGACACAGGACGTGTTCTGGTATGGAGGGACGAGGCACTTGAAATAACCCCCATTCGTTCGTGAAAGGTCACAATACAGACGAGCTGGTTGGATAGTATGGGGTGGAATCAGCATGGACGGACGTACGGACCTGCATATCATTTGGAATGGCACTTTGGAGGGCCGAATGTATGCAGACGAGATACTGAGACCTCATGTCATCCCTTACGCTGAAGCTATTGAAGATTCCTTTGTTTTGCAAGGCGATATTGCTCGACCGCAGAGAGCTCGTCTTTTTGAGAACATTCTTGAAGCTGAAAAAATACAGCGGATGGAATGGCCAGCTTGCTCAACTGACCTGAACCAAGGTCGCCTGTTACTGTCCGAGACTTGGAGATTGCACTTCTTGAGGAGTGGAACAGTGTTCCCCAAAGTCTGATCGATAACCTTATCGCATCCATACTAAACAGGTGTGCAGCAGTCTTAGCTGTTCAAGGAGACCACACGCCTTATTAAAACTCATGCATCATGTCTAAAGAGTGCCTTTTTTTATTCTTTTACATGTAACCAAATTGTGGCCATAAATCACCTTTTCATGTTTTTTCCACATTTTCAAAGAATTAAAGATTAATTCCAAAGTTTTTAGGTCGTTTTCTCTGTATTGCGAAATGATACGCATGTACTATCCATTCTATTCCAATCCGTGGCTGTCTTGCACGGTTTTCTTCACTTTTTTTGCTTGCTCCCCTAGTTGTTTTGAGAAGTGTAGTTACCACTATTTATACCAGAGCCCTTCCATTGTAGATCAACGTTGCCTTAAATGACTGAACTAATTAAACTGAATATTATAATTTTAAATTAGTACTGCCAGCCAAATAAAAGTATACGAGTTTCAAGAAAATTAAATTTCAAGAATACAACTATTACTAAGTACACCAGTAAAATGAAACTTTGCCACGCTAAGAATTACTCATTTTCAAGAAATTCCTCAAAAAGCTTAGTTAAAATTACTTACGGTTAAAATGAGTTGTAAAAGTCGAAACATACTCAAATATCTGAAACATAGTACGATTAATGCTCCTTAATCAAAACTCTAAATATTAAGTTGCACAAAGCAAGCTTATCTGGTAACCAGTAATTAATAAAATCCTCTTTAAATAAACTTTATGCGTGGGTAGAAAGAAATTCCTGAATAAATAGGACACCGATTGGAAATTATTCACAGTGGTTAAAGAACAATGTTTTTTCCAAAAGAAATGAATAAATTTTTGCACCTCATTTCGAGAAATATATATTGTTTCGCATTTAATAACTACTTTACAAAAAAAATCCCGTGCATTTTAATCGGCATGTAGCCAAGTTTTTCTCATAAATACATTTTCAAAAGGTTTTAAATTACCCTACATCTATTCAATACTTTCTTTCAGAAAGCTTGGAAGTAACGAAAGAAAAGAAATGCTAATTCATTGGTGGGAGCATTATTTTGAATATAGTTTAAGTAAAAATAAATCTTAATGTGCTGAAGTACGACACGTTTTTTTTTTTTTTTTTTTTTTCCAGAAATTAAATATTTCATTGGTTTTTGCTTCTGGAGTTTCAGGTTCTTCGAGACGGATTTTTATTTTACGTTTGCAAAGAAGACTAGAAATTTAAATTAAAAAATGAAACTAATAAATTGAAGTTTGAATCTTTGTTGATCTTGGATTTTGGAAACATAAACAATGCATCATGTAGTTATTTTTTGATGTAAAAAGTACATATAAATTATAAAGTTTACACGCAAACGCTTATTCGAAAAATATTCTGCAATTATGTCAAAGCGTAGTGTTAATAACCATATCCGATAAAATGCATTATTTAAAATATTCAAAGCACTGTAACACACTATTACTTTATTCAAAGTTTTCACGCACATTGCTCAAGCCTCAGAAGGAAAATTATAGTGTTTAACTCTTTTTGTTTAATCAACAACTTGAAGTTAACTGATAATAGCCTCTAAAATTTTGTGCAACATAAACGAGTGTTAAGGGTCATTTACACTATGTCCGAACGACACATCCGTCACGATTTTTCTTCCCCAGCGGACGGACGTACGTCCTCTAAATAGAGAGAGGCATTCATACTGTGCAGGCGAACGACAAGCACGTGACTGTATTCGTTCTTGAATGAAGATGGCGTTTGTACTCGCTCTGATTGGTTGCTTGTTTGCTGGACGGACGACCGTCACGACAAATATCTACTTTCGCCGTACGGCGACGGGTTCCGATTGTGACGGCCTGCTGTCATGGCAACGTTGATCGAAAACTGGTTTCTGGAGAGAAAAATCGTGACGGACGTGTCGTTCGGACATAGTGTAAATGACCCTTTAGTATTATATTTTTCTGAGGGTAGTTTTCTTCATATTTTATCTTATTTTGGTTTTATGAAAAGCATCAAATGAAAAAGTCTTTTTTTTTTTTTTTGTTATAAAATTAATTTGAAAATTTTTCTTTATCATAATTACTTCATATATATGTTATTATAAGATTTTAAAAAAAAATTTAATTAAAATTTTAAGCATTAATTGAGCTCTACTGAAGTCTAGAATAGTACTTTAATAGCTAATACTAGGCGTTTTTTTATTTTAAACTATTAATACAATTTATCATATACATGCACGCGGGGCAAAATTTGAAATGCATCACTTCGTTAACTTGTTCAATTATTTAATAAATCACCTTAGTATTGATTAATTAAATTCATTTATTCTTCCATTTATTTATTCGCTCATTTTATTATTTTCGTTTTCATTCACTATTTTACTCATTTTTTCTCATATATTAATTTTTTTCTTTCATTATTTATTCATTCATTTGATGAAAATAGTTTTTATAATTAAATAGAAAATAATAAAAGGCATTTCTGGCAGATAATGGGCATCTAGTATACCTAATTTCTACCGCAGGAAAATTTCCTCCTACACAAGTCAGTAACCTTTCTGAAAATAACCTAGAATCTTTCGGAAGGATTCAGAAACCTTCCCAAGAAAATCCAATCATGTTCCTTTAATAAATCAGGGGCCTTCAGAGAAAAGTTAGTTATGTTTATGGTAATTGCTTTGCATCTTCTTGATTTATCAGGACAGCTCCAAAAAGGAGTACGGCTGACGCTAAGGAAGAATTGCAGAAAAATGCTGATCATCTTATTTGATTGCAATTCTCGCAAAGCTAGAATACAAAGAGACTGCAGTTCACTATTGTTTGGGGATTAGTCACTCTTGGAGGCAAAAAACTGAGCTGAAGGAGAAACATTTAGTAAAGAAGCTAAATTTATTTTCACGCTGAATGCTGAAAATATATTTCACAACATTCGGAAGTTTGTTGTCATGAAAATTTAGGAGATACAGGAACATTTTTGGCAAATATACTTGTTTTTCACAAGAAACTGGAGAAAACCCCGTGAAATCACATAACGTTGCATGGAAGTAATCTGCAATATTTCGGAATTTTCCGATAGCGTATTGTGGTCTTAAAGTGGCTTGTTTTAATATTTTTATATTTTCCATTGTAAGCCACTTAGTTTCATGTGTCTAACTTGACTCTAATATTTAAATAAAAACTTTTGAAATCCACTTGTTCTTCCTAATAGATCATAGTTATTACTTTATAAACATTATTACACTAACTATATTCCTTAATTATTTTCTTCATCTCTCTGCTATAACTAACAATAACTAATAACCACATTTTGGAAGTAAGATTAAATGAATTAAACAATTCAAAAAAAAAACTGACTAATATACGCAACATTGGTTTCCCCAGCTTAATATCTATCCTTATGCATTTGAGTACTTCTCGTTTAGTAATCCGTTTAGGGCAATAGACTACGGTCCTCTAAGTTAGTTACAAAGCTCAGCCATATTACTCACTTGATATTCCTACGAAATTAGCAGAAACTTTGAAACCATTAATGCTAAGAAGCTTCTAGGAATGATATTCGATCTAATAACCAGGAATTACGGAACAGAACAAAAGCAGTCGCGAATTATGTTCTGATGCCATTTGGAGCATGTGTCCCCACCTTTCATGGAATTAAGTATTTCTCAAATAGAATGTCTGTGCCAACAATGGGGCATCATTTGAAAGGTGGTTATTTACTGCAGGTAAGGGACGGTTAAATGGGATGGTACTAATGAAGTTTCCTGGAAAGGTATAGCCTCTAGAGATTTACGTTGTTAGGCAGTAAACGTGTAAGAAGGTGTTTCAGACACTTGCTGGGTTTTTTGTGCTAATTGAAATAGCCGTTGCTAGTAGTCAAGTATGAAATAGTAGTAAAAGTAGCATTCAAATAGTAAATATAAAGGACAAGCATATTTCTTTTTCTAAATTTGCCCTTTTACTAATATAAGATTCGGAACAACCAAAAGGTTTTTGCTTTCAATGTCATTTTCAAATCATACAATTATATGAATAAATTCAGTACTTAAAAAAAAACATTTTTTTAAGAGTCCGGAAAAAAGTAAAAAATTTTGCTAAAAGAATCTTTGAAAACCATATATTGCAGTATCTAAAGCAGTTAAATTTTCATGGATTTTTATTTACTATATTATACCTAGAAGCTGAGTTCTATTATTCAACAAAAGGGAAATATCATAATTTAGTCAAATGAACTCGTTCTTCAATTACATAAAAGTTATGTTTAATTGCTTTGTAATAATTTGTATTTTTTTTTTCAAATTGATAATTAAGAAGCTCCCTATATAATAAGGAAATAAAATCATTTTTCTAACAGATGTCTATCTACATTATTAAAATAGATTTTATGTGAAAATTATATTAGTTTTTATTCTTAAATGTTACAAAAGTAGAAAATGTAGTAATTAGTGCTGAGCATTTCACTACTTAATTTGTATAAAGCATACTGATTACTGAGTACTAAAAAATGAAAGCTCTGGCAAGCTTCAAACAATAAAGTTATTCCTGTTTTCAAAAAAAAAGGTAACCCGAATGATGTTAAAAATTCTAGACCCATTTCTATTGCTTGCATTTTTGCTAAAATTCTTGAGAAGTTAATTTATGCTAGGATTTGGAACTATTTTTGCGCTAATAATTTACTTTTAAATAACCAATATGGTTTTACTAAAAATAAATCAACTGAAGCAGCTATAATTCGAGCAATTGATTACATTCAGAAAGAACTTGATGTCAAAAGGAATATTTTGCTTGGTTTTTTTCTTCATCTTTTGATGTTATTGATCATAATATTTTACTATACAAATTAAAATTTTATGGTATAAGAGGAGGACCTTTTGATCTGCTTTGTAGTTATTTAAGTAATAGAAAACAGTATGTTTCCATAGGAAATTCATGCTCAAAAATGCTGTTAGTTAAGTATGGTGTTCCGCAGGGTTCAATATTGGGTCCATTGTTATTCATTATCTTTTCAAATGACATTTTTTATTTTCTAAAGATTCTTTAATTTTGTCTTATGCTGATGACACATCTGTTTTTGTTGGAGAAAAGGATGTAGTTTCCTTGAAAACTAAAAGTCAGGTTTTATTAGAGACAGTTATGTCATGGTTTAATGCCAATAAATTGTATGTTAACTACGACAAAACGAATTTCACTATCTTTCATTGGAAAAAATAAAAAAATTGACAATTTTAAACTAACGTTGATTGGAAAAACTTATCAACATGTAGAGAATATTAATTTTTTGGGGATTAATTTGAAAAATATTTTACGCTGGGATAATCACATTGATTTTGTTTCAAAAAAGATTTCTCGTAGTTTAGGTTTACTTAACTTTGTGTTAAATTTAGTTCCTGTTAATGTTTGTTTATCCTACATTTTTCTATGATCTATTCAGTTATTAATTATGCTATACTTGCCTTTGGGGTCAAACAACTAAAAATAATTTAAACAGAATTCATGTTTTAATAAAAAGATTTCAAAGAATAGTTAATAGGGTTAATAAATTTGGTGACATAAATAGAAGTTTTTTAATGAACGCTGAACAAATTTATAAGTATAATGTAGGTTTTTTTATGTATGATTCAGTCTTTAATGGGGATATCGTAGAAATGTATTTGGAAATAGTAGAAATACGAGAAATGGCTCATAATTACCAAACTAAGTATCGTGATGATCTTTTACCAATTTTTGCAAAAACAAATTTATTATTCAATGGCATTAATTCCTATGGACCGAGATTCTGGAATTCATTACCAAACAGCCTAAAATGCATAAACAGTAGAAATTTATTTAAAAAACGGTTAAAAAATGTTATACTTAGCTCCTCTTAAACTTAAACTAATTTGTGAACACTAATTTATCCTCAATGTTTTTCGGTAGCTCTGAATTTAAGTTTTTCTTTTCTTTGTTTATATTGTTTTTTTTAATATATATATCTATATTTTTTTCTCTATCGTTTTTACTTTCCGTATATATGTTCTTATGAATTGAGATGAGTACTTTGTATTTCCCTATTCGTAATTTGCCCTAAAATTTGTCCCTTTTTGAATGATGGGAGCTCGTCAGGCTGTTTTTTTACAGCCTTTACTCCCATTTACTTAATCAGGGCTTTTGGTTACAATGTATATACTTGACGTTTGTTTGTTTTTTTTCTGTATTTGTGCTCTATATATTGTTGTATTTGTCTTATGCTACGTCTATTTTTTGTTTATGGTTTGTAATGCCTTGATTAAAATAAATTGAATTGAAAGTCTTAAATTGAATTACTTTAATCAATTCAGGGTTATCATTTTACCCCTCTTTACTCTCTATTTACCCTTATTCTTGCACTCAAAGCATTTATCAAGCCCTAGTTCTAGAAACATATGTCTTTTCGAATACTGAGTGGAAATATAACGTTGAACGTATTTCTAATCGTTACCGACAATCTACCTTTATAGTCCAGACCCTAGTGCTCTTCAAACATCTCAGTAGTCAATTCTCAAAATCTTCAATCAATAACCAAGCTTTGGCAAAGCTCAGTGTTGTCAACATAAATTTGTTGCTACACGAGACATCTCAAGCTTAAGATGACTAAGCTAAGCACAATTCTTGTGATTTACTATGAGAGCGTAGCAATCGTCCTGGACTTTACTATCTTATGAGCGTGCTGCAAATTTGCCGAGCTGTACTTCTGTAGATAAAATACGTTGATTAAAAACAACTTTGTTTTCTAAAATATTTTTAACTTGAAATGGAGGAATTAAATGGAGATTTTTGACATCGCTGTACACAGATGGATGATGAAAGAAGAAATAATTATCATCTCATGGTTGAATGTCGCGTAAGGGGTTTTCTTCGTATAATGACATTCTTTAATTATTTCTCATTTAATTCTTATTAATTCTTAATTAATTCTTATTTTATTAATTTCGAGTTAAAGTATACATTTCTCAAAGAAAATAATTCAAGTTTATTAGTTTTTAGAAAAAAAATATAAGTTCATTCATCAAGTTTAGAAATCATGTCAATTTTAGTAAAGAAGTTCTATTTCAAGTTCAAATTAGCCTCAAAACTCAAGCATGAGAGAAACATTGCTCCTCAGTTTCTTGGGTAAAGTCTCAAAATAGGCAGATTTCGGGTAGATGAGACTTTCACAATATTTCAAGTTTTAAGTTCTGGTGAGATATCTTTCATTAATGTCATTTTTTCAATTATTTAGAAATATTTTCTTACTCAATATGAGTTCAAGTTGTCAAAATAATTAGGGTAGATTGGGGGAAGACTCCGTAGTTTTAACTTAATTTTATTTGAAATAGCAGATGTTTTCTTTTATTTCTAACCAACTAATTTATCAACAAAGTACGGACATTGATTAGTAAAAAAATAAGTTTTGGTTTGAAAAACATTTTTTAACCTATGAAAATAATTTGAAAACATGTACATTTTGGCATTTTACCCTAATCTTGAGGAAATTATCTAAGTAGTAAGGAAAGTAAAGAGAAATTCATAACACTAAATTGGGAAATAAAGTAAACTAGAAGTTGCAAAAATGTTCGAAAAAAGAAAAACTCGCCTTGATTTTTTTTTCTTTTTTTATAGATATGAGACTATTTTTATACATACATAACTCAGAGTTAACAGTTCAGAAATGTTGCTTTTTTTTTTTTTTTTTGTATATAATTTTGCAAAAACGGTCAATTCCGTATTTCGTCAATATTTAAAGTAAAAGATCTCAAAAGAGACATCATGAAAAATCATGAAATTAGCACACGTAACATTTTCTACGCTATGAACATAATAATTTTGTTAACCGATACTCAACTTGTTCTAAAAAAAGTGTATCAAAAATGGCTAAGAATCGCATTACACAAAGTTTTACGTTAATTAATGGGTAAAAATCCAAAATTTACCTTAATCTTATTGAACTGTGTTTCACAAAAATGGTTTAAGTGAACATTACATAAGTTACTATGATAAAATTATTTTTCCCTCACAGTATTGAGGACTGTCAAAATTTAGTACACAATTATTCCGTTTTTAGTGCATTCTGCCTGAAACTGCAGTTAATTCTCAAGCGGTCATCTTCCTTACACCTTTACTTACTGTAACCATCACGAAATCTTTCTTAAAATATCTGAACAGCAGTTTCTAGACAGGTGGAAGAAAAAAAACGAACTAATAAATCATTGGTTTAATAGCTCGACTTTTCAACTACTACTGCCCATATTACGAATCTTTATAAATTGCATACAACATAGTAAATGTTTATAAATGCAAAGTTGTTAGTAGACACAATTGAATATTTGTGCTCGTTAAATTATGTAAATTTTGATGTAATGTAACGTCAAAAATTTTTTTTATATTTTGCATTGTAAGGAATTGCTCAACCACGGTAAGTTATGTTTGATTTGCTCTGTATTATTGTCAAAATAAAAGTCAAAATGTAAAAAATCATGTGCATTGTAGGTTGTTGACAAAAAAATACGGTACTGGTAAAGAACTCTAATAGAAAATAGTGGAGTGGGAGTAGTAACGAATGACTGGGCGTATAAAACGACAAGAGGATTGCTAGTTAAGTCCGTCATTTTATCTGATGCATTTTTCGTACATAAGTTGACTGAACATGTACATTTTTACTAATAAAAATTTTCAAGCTTCATACACTACTAACGCCTCTTAAACCAAAAAAAAATGATAATCCAGCCACTAATTCTCTATTTTCATCAGTGATTCTTCTAAATATTGCAAAGTCAGCTAGACTAACCACCTCAATAGACAGACAATTTATCAATAGTTTTTTCACAGTCCTCAATTTCCTGGACATTTTCTGCACAACTCGATGATTGTTCAGCTTTTTCTACGCTTCAGATAGCCCTCAAGATAACAACCAGGAATCAAAGGATGAAAGTGCCTCCTTACAAGTATTCTCCAACCCCAACCATATCAGTAGTCCTCCTTCAGAGATTGTTAATTTCTTAACAGCTCTTTCGCAACCAACTTCCTTGACACTTTGTCCGTACCTCCTCACTTTCTCAGCATTTTCTCCTCTTCAGATGACCTTCAAGAAAACAACCAAAAAGCAAAGCAAGATTCTGCTTTCCTACCATTATTATTAACCCATTTGTGTCTAGCGTCCTTTTAAAAGGACGCTAGACACAAAATCTTGCAAAATCCTCTATAAATATATAAAAAAGTATTTCATTTCAAATCAAATAGCTGCTTATTATAATAAAGTGTAGTATTAATCATTATCCATGAGATGGTGGCACTAAAATTATATTCAATATTTTTTTTTTTTACTGGCGAAAGTCCAAGAAGTGAAATTTTCATCATTTTAAAATGTCAAAGAGCAAAAAGTAAGTTAAAATTTTTAATTTCCGATGATATAAAAAGTTTTTATGCTCAAATCATACTTTCTACTCTTTTCTAAAACACGTATTTTTCAATTTTTTAAAAATATTATTTTAGTGCAGTTTTATCTGCGATTTTGTAGCGTTTTATTTTTAGGACGCTAGGCACGAGTGGGGACAGGTTTTTCACACGTGTTCCGTTCATGAAAGCTTTGCATTACTGATCATTTTTGCTGGTATATCATCATGAAATGCCAGAAATATGATGTTTCAGAAATAAGTTTTGAATAATGAATGGATTAAGAGTTAAGTTGATAGCATATGAAGGGTCAGGGGGAAAAAACCACGGTAGTCCACTTTTTGTTGAATTTAAACTGATGCTACCACCTGTTAGAAAAATAAGTGTAATTTCGTTTAGTATATGCAATATTCGTGAAAAAACACTGTAGTCCATGTATCATTGTCATTTTAGAACAAGTATACTGGGGAAATTTATGAGTTCGTAAAGTTTAAATTTCGTTTTTCTCAAAATGAATCAAATGTGACTACCGTGGTTTTTCCCCCTGACCCTTCATATATTTAACTACATTTAATTTATAAAATTTTTTGCTTGTTCTTATTCATGAAAGCCTGGCTTTTCCCATGATTTACGATACTTTATCATCTCATAATAGTATAAATATTTCTTATGCATATTTTTTTCAAAAATAAAAGTATTCAATAAACTTTTATTAATTGCAACGTTTAATTGTATTTAAATATCGTTTTTATTTTACCAATCATTACCAATCAAAGAAACTCTTATATAACAAATTAAGTGGTTATTTTTAAATAAACGTATAATCTAAAAAAATCAAATATGATGGACCTCATTTCAGAGCTCTCGGAAAATAAGTATGATGACTTGTTTTTCGAAAACCCTTTTACGTCACTCCCGTTAATTGGTAAATTAACAGAGAAAGAAATAGGTGCAACGAGAACTGTACAGGCAAACAAAACTGAAAACTGTCCACTTGAAGATATTAAATATTTTAAGCAGGAAGACGGAGGAAGTTACGATTTCCAAAACTCGAAAAATTTGAGTTTTGTTATATGGAACGACAATAGCATCTAACCAATATAGTGTTACACCCATAGTTCAATCTAGACGTTGGTCAAATGCTGAAAAAAAAATATTAATATAAACCAACCATTTATTGTTTCCCAGCATAATAAATTTATGGGTGGAACAGACCGAATGGATCAGAACTTAGCCCAGTATCGCTGTTCTATTCGGTCAAAAAAATGGCGGTGGTCACTGTTTCTGTTTGGCCTCAAAGATTCTGAAAAATGTATGACTCCTGTGCAGATTATGCCCTTCTTATGAAGCAAACAAAATGGACCTTTTGCAGTTCAGAAGAGAAATCTGCCAAAGTTACTTTGCTAAGTACAGCACGAGAGCCAAAAACAGCGTGGCTATGGGAAATACAAAGAAATTAACAGAGTGCCCAACGAAAGGAAATTTGATGTTAAAGGTCATTTAATCGTAGTAAATCCAAAACAAATAAGATGTGCTTACTGCGGTAAGAAATCTACAAGAAAGTGCAATAAATGTTTTAGGATTGCACGCTGAATGCTTTGAAATCTTTCATACTAAGTAACTTTTACTTTAAAAAATAAAAGAAAAAAATACTCATGCTATTCTTTTTTGTCATTCTGTAAGCTGATAATGGGAATTTTTTTAATGCAAATTTAAATTTAAATGATAAGGATGTATTTGAAGCACTCGTTAAACAGTCTGAGTTTAATTTTCTGGTTTCTTCATTTTTTAAATTTTTATTTATTATTTTTTTGATATTTAAATTTATTTTGAATTACATTGTTTTATTACAGTGGCCACCACTTATATGAATTGCTTTTGTTCAAAATAGTTTTTATTCAGTAAAACTGCTAATTTAACAGAGCTGGATTGTGTTAATTAAAAACTGATTCAATAAAGCGGTGTTAGCTGTATTATGTTTTGTTACAAAAATTTTTATTTTTTTAATGTTTAATATATGCAAATTTGTTATTAAGATGATCGATTTTGAAAAATCTAGGGGTCGAAGTATTTGCAAAAAACCTGTACCCTCTCGTGCCTAGCGTCCTAAAAATAGGACGGTTACATTATATCAAATAAAAATTTTAATTTTGGTTCAGGATTTTTTTAAATATTTCTCCAGTTTATTTAGTACCTAGACACATGTTATGAGCCGAAAATGGTTTAAAAGTTCGGCGTTGAGCATTAATGGGTTAAAATCCTGCCAAACATGCTCTTCAAGAAACAGAAAAAGAATAACTTACATTGCTTGAACTAAAAAGACATTTCTCTCTTATTCCCAAGCAGCACAAAGGCGTTCAAAACACGTTCTGCAACACGTACAGAGCGCACCAGCCGGCACGTTCAAAACACGTTCTCGCAGCACGTGTTGTCAACGTCTATGTGTCTCATCGATCGATGGTAATATGACACGTAGAAATCTGGTGTTGACCACCTTTTTTTGTCCCAGTTTTGAACGTGGAATGATAGGTTATATTTAGGTTCTGGAAATACGTTTGTTTTCAGTGTTCCCCAGCTAAAAAAGTATACTACGTATACCCCACTACCCGGGGCCGTGACGTGTTTAAACCGTGACGTCATTTTTGATCCATGATCGTCGCCATCTTGGTTTTAATTATTTAATTACTTAATTAATTTATTTAATTTAATTATTGATTGTTTAATTAATTTGAATTTAATATATTCATTCCGCGAGATTCGAACGCGGGTCCCTTGCGATTCCAGCAGGACACGCTAACCACTAGACGCTACTTGATCATATCGAGGGAGAAAAATAATAATTTAAAAAGAAAATTTTTTGCAGGAGGCGCCATCTATGAAAGACTAAGGGCGTAAATCATATCATTTTATTAGTATGAATATAATGTATTTTTACTGAAATGCATGCAAATCTGATTAGGATCTTTGGAGAAAGAGTTGTTTTGGATAAAACTTAAAGTTTCTGCAGATATGATTCCTCCCCCCTTTCTAAAAAGCAGCAATTCACGACCTCAATTCTGAGAAATTTAGCACCTCCTTAAGCACTGAAATGACACCGTGATAATATTAATGTTTTTGCACGTCAAATATCACGTTCCTTAAGCACTGAAATGACACCGTAATAATATTACTGTTTTCGCACGTCAAATATCACGTTCCTTAAGCACTGAAATGACACCGTGATAATATTACTGTTTTTGCACGTCAAATATCACGTTCCTTAAGCACTGAAATGACACCGTGATAATATTACTGTTTTTGCACGTCAAATATCACGTTCCTTAAGCACTGAAAGACACCGTGATAATATTACTGTTTTCGCACGTCAAATATCACGTTCCTTAAGCACTGAAATGATACCGTGATAATATTACTGTTTTTGCACGTCAAATATCACGTTCCTTAAGCACTGAAATGACACCGTGACAATATTACTGTTTTTACACGTCAAATATCACGTTCCTTAACCCTACACTGCATGGTGTTGCCAATTGGCTACATGGACAATTTGTCCTCCTTATAAATAGCAGAATGTAGTCATAAGGCAACTCAATGCATAAAAAGCAAGTATTGGGTATATTTAAAGCAATTATCACCATTTATCCTCCATACATGGCAGCACTGGTCTGTTACATGCTCTTAAATGAATCCATATGGATAGCTTTTAAAATCACTCAAACTACCATGTTTTGAAATTATTTTTACAATGAACTATTTTTCTTCGTCTTTAAAAAAAATCACATGAATAAAACAAACATTTATCTTTCGTTTAAGATGCGTTTTACATCAAAATAATTATTTGGAAAAAATCTAGGACATAATACACGTCTGTAGCCATTTGGCAACATTATGCAGTAAGCATCCAGAAAACACTTCGATTCATCTCTATAGTTCATGAAGTATGTGCTTTGTTTATGTTTCGCGCTAGCTTCTTTCTCTTTTTGGAAGGTATAATATAATCATGCGGACCCAAAAGTGGTACTTTCGGCTGTTCTACCGTTTATAAGACCTCGCAATTGTCAATGATTAGTTGATGTTCAACAGAGTGAACAAACAAAAAGTCAATAGGGAAAAGCCTTTAAAACGTGTTCATTTTAGATTTCAGTTAGCACAAACGTTGTGCTTACACGGACAAGTAAAGTCATTAATAATTTTAAAACATAGTTTTGAAAAAAAAAACTGAAAAATACGCTTTTACATTGAAATGCGCTGTGATCATCACGGGTTTCCCTCTGATTTTCAAAACTACTGAATATCCGTACTTAAGTTTACATGTACTTATAATACATCAATATGCAATACAGTTTAGCCTTTAGTATTAAAAATAATATTAAATATATTACTTTTATATTTGCAAAGAACGTAAATTTTATCTTTTATTCAGAGTTACATACATACATACAAACCCACATGTGAAATTAATAAAAGCGTATTAAAAAGAGACCATTAGCTACAGAGGAACTAGAAATACAAACCAAAAAAAAAAAAAAGAGAAAAGAAAGAAAGCTTGCGCGAGAGAGCCTCCAAAAGACATCAGATTTGACAGAATTGATCATCGGAAAGTACAAGTATATATAAAAAACAATGTAAAATGTCAAAATATAAAGGATTACAAGAGTACAGTGCACCAAATGTTCAATTCCTCTATTTTTTTACAAAAAAGAACTAATTTCAAGACTATCATTTACAATCATTTTTATCTGTTGAATGCATGGTGTAGCCACTTGGCAACAAAACTATTTTTAATTAGAAAGGGGTGAAAATTTAGAGTTAAATTTTTTTTAATATTTTTCCATGTTTTCTTATTACATTGACAAACACATATATTTTTTTCTACGAAAAATAAAAAATCATGCAGTGTAGGGTTAAGCACTGAAATGACACCGTGATAATATTACTGTTTTTGCACGTCAAATATCACGTTCCTTAAGCACTGAAATGACACCGTGATAATATTACTGTTTTTGCACGTCAAATATCACGTTCCTTAAGCACTGAAATGACACCGTGATAATATTACTGTTTTTACACGTCAAATATCACGTTCCTTAAGCACTGAAGTGACACCGTGATAATATTACTGTTTTTACACGTCAAATATCACGTTCTTTAAGCACTGAAATGACACCGTGATAATATTACTGTTTTTGCACGTCGAATATAACGTTCAAGGTACACTTAGCACCGTTATTTGACCAATAACAACATTTTTGCACCAAATTTGAACGTTCTGGTGCTGCTGGGGTTTGCTTTTAGTTGCTCCTCATCTTATCCATCAAATTTCGACATATTACCTGTTAAATGGGTCAAGATGACAAAAAGTGCTTTCTGTTTTTGGTTACATAATTTACTTTTTTAAAAAGAAAATATGCATATTTTCAACTTTAACTATTAAACATAAGAACTTGCAAAAGTCTCAGGTTTAAACTTCAGGTTTTAATCTAGTTTCTAAACAGAGAAAAACATTTTAAACTTAATTTCGACATCCCACCCCACTCTTCTTCACGTCATAGTTCTTGATTCATACTCTTATATCAATGCTTAAAAAGTAAAAACGAGTGTTACGAAGTTCTAGTAAGGAGAAAACCTTAAGTTACTTAAATTATTGAAGAATTATTGATTTTTCAATTTTCGTCTCATCCTCACAAAATTTGAAAAACTTTTCTATCTAGACGTCTTTTTATCTTTTTTTTTAACTCTCTTTTCACGCTATCCCAAATGATTTTTGCTTTAAAAACGTATGTAATCAAGAAAGTCAGAAGTATTTTTATATTTTTTTCATTTCAATTCACTTACTGATTAAAAGTGTTACTCAAATCACGATTCATTTGAAAGTAAGTGAAATAAAATAAACCACAACACGATTTCATTTTGAAAAACACATGCTTGTCCTGTTCTTATGTTAAAGAAAATACAATGAAAGTTTAAATTAACAAGCAGAGTTTTTTCTTTCCATATACATTTCGACAATTAATCTACGCATGCATAGTTTCTTACAAATTTTGCCCTTTAGAGCTCAAATGAAAACTTACAGGGTAAAAGTTTAGAGTGCAGTACGGCATTTTCCTCATTGCTTTATTAACTCATTTTAATGCCTGACATTTTTTTTTTCAAAGATATTTTATATACTGGTTAAAAAGTCTTTAATGGGCAGGAAGAATAATTAAAAAAATATCTTGTAAAAAATATTTTTTTATTAGGGAAAGAAAGTTCGTCCCTTAAAAGTTACGATAGACCCCAGAGGGTACATAATTTTTTTACTAAAATGTTTTTCTGCTATTTACTGAAAAAAATTTCTGCTAAAGATATAATATTTAAAAAGACATTTTATAAGAAGAGATAAAATCAGCAATTAACATAAACTGGGAAGCTGGGAATAACTTTGAAAACTTAGCTTTTTTTTAATGAGATTGTGAACGATGTCATTTTTGATAAAGATCATATTAAAACTGCTACGGAACACACTTTGCAATGGTTGTGTGCTGCAATCTGTAATAACGAATTGAAACAATACCAAGGTACTAATTGAGCACTCTTATTTGGTTGAAATGATCATTTTAGGGAAATTCAGACCCCTTTTTGGACCGTCCCTAAAAAGGGACGCTAGGCTTTAATGGGCTAAGAGTCAAACATAATTCTTTTGAAAGTAAGGAGCTCTACTATTTAAACTAGGGATGCACCGATAAGCAAATTGGCCGATTACCGATTACCGATTAATCGGCTAATGATAATCGGCCGATTAATCGGTAGAGCCGATTAATGATTAGAATTATTATTTTTAATACTATAAATTTCACCCTCACTGTTTTTTCCAATTTCTTTTGCAACTCCGATTTCAGAAATGGCAACTTATTTATTCCTGAGAGATTTGTTTTTCTCCATTTTTCTAATTTTTTCAAACGACATAATTTCAAAATTTTAGCAAATTTCTTTGAACCAATTATCATATTTTTATGAATAAAATTGTATTAAGAGTCTGGACATGAAAATTATTTTTAAAAAATTAGGGGGAAGCTGTGGTGAACACTTTAATTTAGGAGTGATGTTCTCAAATTAATTTTTCAGTTATAAGTTGCTATTTATATCAAGTATTTTATTCTTCGAAACTTAGAGGTGATCTAAAAGCATTAAGAGCTAAGTAGAAAAGTATCGACACATGTAAAATACTGCACCATTGTCAAAATGTTTGCATTTATTCAAAATAGGAATATTAAATTATTAAATCATTTGTATCAACTAAGAGGACTATTATTATTATTATTTTATCATTATTACATTGCTATTTTGTATTTTATTCTTTGAATTTTTTTTTTACTTACTACACTACACTTTCGTACTGCATGTTATACTTGTGCTTGCTGAAAATTATTTATTTCTTATTTATAAATTTATCTATCGTAGTTTCTTGTTCAAGCATCCTCAAGTTTTTTTTTTTCTTTTTTTTTAACATCTGACTGATTATAAATGAAATGAGATATTTATGTTTTCGTATTCCAATTGAAAAGTTCAGGAATTTAACAAACGGTTTTCTTTTAATATTCCAATCAGTTTTACGCCTTGTACGAAATATTTATTTTGTTTTCACTCGGTTCACTTTCATACTGCATGTTATTCCAGAAAATTACATTTATTTACTGTTTATACAACTGTTCATCATAGATTCGGTGAAAGCATACGTTGAAAAGTAAAATTAAAAAAATATTTTTTTCCGCCGATTAATCATCAAGATTTTGCCGATTATTAATAATCGGCAGGGTGGCCGATTATGGCCGATTAATCGGTATTGCCGATTAATCGGTGCATCCCTAATTTAAACCATTTAGCGTATTTCACAAAGCAGTTTTATATGAATCTAGCTGAATCAGGTTGAAACCTGCAGTTATAAACCTCTTTTTGTTTCAAACCCAGCTTAATCTGCGCTTTTACTAAAATCCACTGCTAAAACGCACTGGCAGCATTAAAGTAAGAGAAATTTGTACTAATTATTCTGCGTATGCAAATTCATTTATCATTCTACTGTGGCAGCGCCCTCTGTATTGCCATTTATACGGGCTGTCTCTGTGAAGCAGAAAGAAACGGTAACACTGGAATTACATGATGATTTCAATTTGAGAGAAATTACTAAATAAATAAAGTAGAACTTCATTCAAGTTTTCTTCAGCTCATTTCTCAAATTAAGCATATACAGTCCACTGCCAGTAACGAAGCAGCTTGTAAATATTTGGATACTGGCGTTTTCAAGAGTGTCGAAGAAGCATTAAACTAATCAGGAACTCCTTTCAGTGGTTGGAAAAGCTACATTTATTTTGTAGCGAACTACAACTACAACTACTTTGTTATAAATGTAGTTAACTACAGCTACAACTACTTATTTCAAAATGTAGCGACTACAAACTACTTTTGAATTGTAGTCGCTACTTCGCTACTTTTTAAAAAATAAATAAATAAAAAGCATACACCTTTTGAGGATTGAGCGAAAAAATTTTTAAAGTGGTTTACATTAATAAATTAACTCATTTGAATATGGGATAGAACTAAGAATTGTCTTTGAATTTATTTGTTACTTTTCCCTTTTGTTCCTTATTTATTTATTTTTGTTTATTTATTTATTTTTTTACAATTTTAACGAATATTCGCTACAAGAAAGGATTCAAAAGTTGAAAGAATTCAACCTTCAATTTTTTTTTTTAATTTTTTGCCAGGGAATATTTGGGAACATGAAAATTATTTGAAGGAGTATAAAAATTATGATGCCAAATAAACCGATGACGTCAAACAGATAGAATGTATTTTGTCAACATGATGTATCTAAGATCAGCTCATATTTATATGGTTCTGATTACTCCTTGCGTCCGCTGCTGTACTCGTGCAAATTTTACACCAGTCAGAGTCAATTAAACCTTGTTTTTTTCCTTCGCTTTTTTTTTTTTTAATTTTTTTCATTCTTTTATTTATTTATTTAATTTAAAAGTAGTTTCCAGAAACCGCTACAAACTACTATTTTTTGTATAGCGCTACTCACTACTCTACTTTTTTTAAAAAGTAGTGCGCTACACTACAAACTACTAAAAAATGTAGCTACTACAGTAGTTTCGCTACTTGTAGCGCGCTACTTCCGACCACTGACTCCTTTACCCTCTAGCGGCTGGCTTTCTTGTGGCTAAAGCAAAGATTAATGTTGTGAACAATTTGCTCGCCAAGCATTTGGGGATTATTGGGTGGAAATAGAGTACCTTAAATGTTAGAAATGTAATCGGGAACCAAAGTAGGCAATAAAATGATGCAGGAGGCTATAAATGTTTTGCCGATTTAAACTCGATTCAAAATCAAGATTCACTTTGGTTAAATTTGTGTTATCTTTTGTTTACATTACTATCTTCCAGTTGTTAACTTACGTGTATAATGAAAGTTTAGTCTGATTCAAAGAAGCTGAGAGTTTATTACATATTTTAATACTTACCTCCAGTAATAGGGAAAATGGTCACTAAGGAAATTCCGCCCGCATGTGCTCCCGTGCTCCCATAATACCCTTTACCCATGTGTAAGGTATTATTAACATTTTCAGGAGAGCTTGCAAATTGAGTGCTAAGAAGACGACATTATACTTACCCCATAGTTACTTGGGTTGGGGAGTGCTGCTTTCTTTAGTTAAGGGGCCGCAAAGTATAGTTTTTACTCAATTTTCACTCGACTTTGAACTGCGTTATTTCGCCCTAAAAGCCACCCCCCCCCCCAGAAATGTTTTTAACATATACTGAAAATTTATACTATGAAGAGAATATGTGGTACGAAAATTGTTTAATATCTCATTGCTTTGATGAGAAAAAGACTTAAGATATTTATCAAATTTTTAAAACTTGTGGTTTTTTGATCGCATTTAACTCAAAACAGCAACCCTAGAAAAAAATAACTTTTATGAATTATAGAATAACGTAAAAAAGAAAATTGAGTGGGGTCTCGTCTAGTTTTCAAGAAAATAATTTTTTTTGTAACTCATTTTAATGCTTTTTCTCATAGTAAAATGTGTCCATCAAGTAGGTAGAGATCTGCTGAAAATTTAGGTATATAGTAATCATGTATTTAAATTTGTATAGGGAAAGAGAAAAAGATTAAAAACACTTAATTTTGCCTAAATTTTTATAATTTTTGGTTTTTTAATTGCAACTAATTCAAAAAATGTGAAATCCTGAGAGAACTATTGAATGCACATAGGGAAAGGGTGGGCATATTGGCCACTGCGGGCAAAGTGGCAACTTGAAGTTTTCCTTCCTATATAGTGCTGCAGATTAGCGGCAATAGACTCAACTACTCGCCCGGCAGCCGTTGTTGTGTTATAGTTTTGTACCGCTCAGACGCAAACTCACAGAGATATCGCAAATTTTTCACTTTTTCGACCCTCTGATGTTTGGTAAGTGCATCACATGTTTCGCTTTATTTTATTGTAGGACTAGGTGAAGTAAACTTTACATCAATAGTGCAAAACACCATGTTTCTAGCTTTGAATTCATATGTCCCAACAGTAGATACAACAACGGGTTGTACGTGAAATATTGTTCTTTCGAAAATGGCCAAATTTTCGTGCTAAATATTCTCTTCATAGTGTAAATGTTCAGTACATGTTTAAAAAATTTCAGGGGTTATTTTTAGGGGGAAATAACGCAGTTCAAAGTCGAGCGAAAATGGACTAAAAACCCTACTTTGCGGCCCCTTAACTCAAGACACACACCCCAACCCAAATAAATATGGGGTCCTCATAACCAGACGTTTTACAATCAATAAATGTAAACATAACCTTGGGGTGGCATTTCTGTAAGAAATTACAGAGCACTGAAATGCGTCTTTCAGCCATTTTACCAAAAAAGCGCTGCAAAACATTAAACTTTGGGAATTTTTACCGACTCGAACAAAATTTTTTGGGGGGCTACAAACTTCAGAATGTTCATATTTTTGAGCTCGAGAATGCCTCTACAGCGTCAACGTGGAGGTCCAATCAGAGCAGTTTATAGCTGTACTAAGGATGAATAGACCACGGCCTCCTAGTTTCCGACAGACTAGTTTTTTTTTTTTATTGGTAAAAATACTAAGCCAAAGAAAGTAGATCCTATTTTACTTATCCGCACAATTATTCGAGCCAAATTTCTGTGAAAAGTAAGCGAAGAAGCTCTTATCTCAACCACTTTATGCACGCGAAAAATCACAGCGGGTATTCTGCCGTGTTAAACACAAACGTCGTCAGATACGACTTTTGGGTTTTTTGTTCACTTTTTAACACACTTTTAACTTTTTTTGTTCACTTTTGTTCAATTTTTAACAAAATTGAGTTATAGCCACCGGGTGGCTCTTTGTGACGTATTTTACCTAAATACAGAATTACACGTTCATTTGAGAACGGGAAGTATTTTTTAAAAAAATTCTGAAAAATTTCAATCTGAATCAAATACATGGTGGGGCAAAACTTTAGAGTTATATCTCAGTTTGAGCTCTACTGCAGATACCACTTTTGCGCTTAGCACGGCAGTATTGTGGTTAGCTGAAACACACAAAGTGAATAATAACCGTGTAAAGAAATTTTCAAAGGATATACCATAAAGATCTAATAAGTGCTACACTTGGCGGCTTTATATGGTCGAAAATTTATTTTCCCGATTGACGATCTGTGTTACACTGATTTTTTCTGAGAAATCATTTGTATGGCGCCTAAAATGTGGTAACGCCTTCATAGATTTTACAATTTTTGTCCGCTTCTATATTGAAATCTATCACTGTACTGAAAAGTGACAATATTTAGACTTTTGAATATGATCTTTAGATGACTTTTAGAGAACATTATTTTACTTAAATTACTTTTTAAATAATTTTTCAAAAAGCATTTATTTATAAAGCGGAAATTAAAACGTAATTTCAAAAAACTTCAAACAGTAACACCTTAGTATGAATTTTAATTGTTTCCTTTTTTGAAGCATCAGAAACCAGAAAATTAGCAATTTTAAAAATGTAAATATTTATCAATAGTTTCATATTTCAAATACAGCAATATATTATATTCATAATTTGTATAATTAAACGCATGACTTAAAAAGACCGTAAATATACACATTGAAAATCCCAAATTTATTCAATTTTTCTTTTATGAATTTAGCATTTTAAAAACATCACGAACAATAACCTCTTAGATGTTCAGAAAGAAAATTTCTCATTAATTCAATACCTTACTATATTTATATTATTCAAAACTTTTGAAAGTTCAGTTCTTCCCATCATCTTCAAATAAATTATGATTCTCATTCCAAACTTATCATGCCATTTCCGTTTTATCTCTTGAGCATTAAACACAAAGTATTTAATGATTCTTTGAAATTGAAATTTAAATCCATGAATAGTTGTTTTTCACGTCACGTTTCGTTACCTTATTAATAGCAGCGTGACTAGCTGATTAGTGCAGGAAACTAAAGTGAAAAGCCTACATCTGTTTTGGTAAACATCACAATAATTCTTTCTCTCTCCTTTTGATGTTCTTTAAACCATTTTCTATTCTTGTCGACATGGAGATAATTGTGTGAAATGAGATTTAATTCAAGTCCTTAGTGAATCACATTTAACACAATATCTGAAATCTTTAAGTATTTGATTTTATTATTTAAAACTCAAAGTCGGAAGAGTGAAAGGGCTAACTTTAACTTTTTAAGGCATTATATGAATTTTAAACTCTGATTTAAAAAAATAATAATTTTAAGTCATGGGGATAGCAAAATTTTTCTTTAAATTTCTGAAATTTTCTATCATAACAGAGTAGGGGAGAGGGGGGCACATGTAAACAGGGGCACATGTGAACAAACGATATTTTACCCAGTTAACGTGAAGAGAAAAATCTGAAAAAAATTTATGTCGATGGTAACTCAAGTACTATATCCTGCATGAAATTTCAAAAATCTAAATCATTTTGTTTTTTAGTTATCAAAGATCTTATGTTTTGGGAGGTGCCAATATACTTTTATGTTCTATTTCTCCGAGTAAAAACACATCCAAAACTATTTTTTTTTGTAATTTGAACTTTATTCGTCTTAAAGTGGCATTAATTAGGAAAGTTTTCATGCACTATTTTTTTTTAATTGAAGAAAAAAATATAGTTTTTTACCAAATTAGGCCTAAGTTGAGATAAGGGGCACATGTGAACACTTTATGTAGGGGCAGATGTGAACAGTTCATCTGTGCCCCATAATGGTATTTAGTTATTTTAATTTTAAAAAATAGTTGTTTTTTTTACATATTGAATAGTTTAATTAATAAATACTGAATAATTAAAAGTTTCAATACTCAATATTTAATTGAAATTTGCAAGAGTTGCAAAGAAAAGAAAGTTAAACTTGCTAAACTGTTGAAAAAGGAACAGTTGTAGTAAGTTGTAGTAGTTAAAAGTTGTAGTAAGTGACGCCGAGTCCGATATTAGTTTTAAAGACCGCAACTATTAAGAAATTTGTGCTGAAGTCAACCTTGCACCAGAAAATGTAGCTGTGAATGACTTTGTCCTCGTAGAATTCACTACAAAAAAAAAAAAATTCACTATGAATGAAACTTTTATGTTTCCAAAAGCAGATGATACATCGATGGTAAGCACTCTAATGATAGTCTGCTAAAATTACCACCACCTTCAGTTTTAGGTGGCACATGTCCAGCTGCATCTTCTGTTTCTTTTTCTGTAAAACTTGAAGGCTACAATGTTCGTTGAATTGAGTCAATTAATCACATTGAATAACTAACTTGATATTTTCATTGTAAGTGTTTGTTAATGTGTAACAAGCAGTATACCTAAAAATATGCTTAGGTGTATTTTATTTCCATTTATGTACCCGTGTTTACTTGTGCCCCAGGCATGTTTACAACTGCCCCTCCACTGGGGCAGATGTGAACAAAATTTAACATATTTTGGACTTATTTTTTTGGGTGGAATTCAATGTTGAAGAAGAAAGGTAACTGCATGAAAGTATTAGTAAATGTGTGATTTATCATGTACAGCACTTGTTTCTTTTATATCTCAAATGAATAATGAAAAATATACAAAAATGTCATTTTTGTTCACATGTGCCCCCCTCTCCCCTAATGTTAAATGTAATAGATAGTACAAAAATGACTTTTATACATGTAAAGCTTAATATAAAACTTAGTGGACATTCAGTGTCAATACCACTTATTCCGTGAATTTTCAGTTCTTTTCCTTATCACTCTGAAACTAATTCCTCTCAATCAGATCGAAAACCACTGCCAAAATCCCGTTTTACTTCAAAAGCAGCTCAGTCCATGCTTTTATAACATCCCCATAATAAAAACGTACGAGTAGTGTCAACATTGTTGTAATAAATTGGTCAGTAGAGTCACATTTTTGTTTGTTCATGGGCTAGCTCATGGCATGAAATTGAGATCCCACGTTAATTTAATTGAATTTCAGCAAGTTTTT